>VCJN01002004.1:0-30432 GCA_006384855.1 Tetraselmis striata
GGGGGGGTGCCGAATAAGATTGTACTGTTCACAAATTCAGCTGTTCTGCGGCGCAGGTACCGGGTACCCTGTGGCCTGTACTGCTTTTCCGCCCGACCACTTGGTGCCGTGGCTGATGCTGGACGCCGGGCGCGGCGCGCGTGAGCCGCGGGTGGAAGTAGGAACTGCAGGTCGGTAGTACCCGGAGTAGTACCAGGATCTAGTCCAGGTAGTACGTCGGTGGTACAAGGTAGGTACAGGTACAGGTCCAAGGTACAGGCAGGTCCTTACCGCCGGTTGTGGCGCTCCAGTCGGACTCGGCAACCACGTTTGTCGCCGTCGAAGGAGTCGATTGAGTGCAGACGGTTGCACTGCTGACAGAAGCGTTTAGGCCCACCAGGCAGTTCCAGGACTAGCGCGCGCTGGTGTTCATCGCACAGCCGATGGCGTTGGTTGAATTCGCGCTGAGCGGCCAAATTGGACGTGCACCCAGGTAACTTGCAGACGAGGGGGGCCGCCGCCCGGGCTGCCGCAGCGCCTGAGCCTACTGGGCGCGGCAACATACCGGTCAGCACAGTTCCGGGAACGGGCGAGCTTGGGGTCCGATAAACCGATGCCTGGTGGTTGCTAAACAGGAGTGCAAACACAATACCACCATTGAGCGGGGTTTCTTTGGTGGTCGGCGATAGGTGGTGGGGACTCGCAGCTTGGGGCCGAGCAAGGTACGGACGGCGTGTGCACGGCTGAGGGAAGCCGCTGTGACTTTAGTGGCTAAACACAAAGCAAATGATGCACCTGCGTCACACACAAACGGGCACTATAGGGAACGGCGTCTTGCGTGCAATCTGGCGCCAACGGCGGGGAGAAGAGTTATACGAAAGGTGCGCAGTAAAAAAGAGGTGCTGCGGGCACCGTGGATGGCTTTCACACGTAGAGAACTCTCGAACAAGCACCGCGAGCTACGACACTACCAGTCTACTGAAGTTGGAACAGAAGCAAATATAGTTGATACATACGCTGCCAGTCTTCCTACAGGCCCTGTTTCCAAGGACGACGCCAAAAACTCGGGCGAGTTCGAGAGGCGGGGGGGCGGGGGGGGGGGGGGGGGGGGGGGGGCGGGGGGTTTAATGGGAATCGGGGGTCACTGTTCTGTGTTATCAGTCAACTCGCGGGCTGTAGCCTTCTTGGCGCCGCCCTCACCGGCCTCCGCGCCCCTACCGTCCCCGCCGCCCTCCTTCTGCTTACCACAGGCGGACCCACTATCGCTACCATCCGTTTGGCCAGGCGAACGCATGTTTTGAGTGGTGATAGTCCGGTCCTTGGAGTTACCTGCTTCACGGGGAACTTGGTCGTAGAGTTTCGTTTCCGGTGCTTCTTCCTTGATCCTCGCAGCAGCGAGGGGGCGGGTAGTAACGGCGGCGGCTTCCGACATATTTTAGCGAAGCAGAGGGGAGTTGGGCCCTTGGCAGCGTTTCGTGGGAGCTCTCTGAGAGTGCAAGTGCCGCCTGTGCGATGGCTGAGTATCAGCTATGGAGATACGTCACTGCTGATGAGACCTGTAGCGAGGCAGTAGTAGATACTCGTAACCAGCAGGCTCTGGCGCGCACTACGCCGGGGATGACTTTACGAGCACGGGTATATACTTCAGGATTACCATGTACCTGTATTAGGTAATCCTATTACCAGCAGCAGTGTACGGTCCTGTACTTCACAATCGTCGTCAAATCTGTCGTGGGCACTGGAATACGGTACCGGTACCGGTATGGAGATACCGTAAAAAAGTTGCGTGATGAAGATGAGCAAAGCTTACCTGGTGCCTGTACCGTATATTTCAAAGTTGAGTCTGGTTCTACCAAAAATGTCGCGCAGGCTGTTTTACACAGTCACGAGCCGAAATTGCCAGGAAGGTAAACTGAAAAGCGTGAGGGAAAACAGAGTCAGGGAGGGCGCTGCGAAAACTGGAAGATGGCAGGCTCAACTGTTATGGCTGCTTTTATCTCTACTCGTGCTGCACCCAGACAGGGCGCAACGACAGGTGCCTAGGTCCCGTACCGCTCAGCAGCACTTGTAGCTGAAAAGCGGTTAGGTCAAGGGAGGAAACCCCATAAACTAGTTTAGATCATTTCAAAGTTGAGTATGGTTTTGCCAGTCATGAGCGAACGGAGAGAGCGGTGGATTGACGGAGAAGGGGTAGCGCCAGGTCATGAAGGAGGCACCGGGAAGGCCACCGCTGCGGAGTCCTATTAGACTTGGAAGTGGCGGAGGGGGGCGATGTGGCCAAAGAAGAACCACGCGCGAGGTGAAGGAAGAACGTTGGGGTCGATGTAGTCCAGAATGACGTCGGAGTCAGCCAGTCCGACACTGTAGCGGCGGTCCAAGGTTTTGACTGCTCGCTTGGGGTGACCGCCCAGAAGTTTGTTTCAGCCAAGGCAACAGTAACCTGGGGGACAGATTGTACGTTGTCGATGAAATGGTGCAGGAGACGTGCAACTCGGGGGTGTTGTGACACCGGAAGGAGAAGCACGCGCAGGTCGTCGGGTCCCCGTCGGCTAGCGCGGCCTTTCTCGCTGTACTACACCTGCAGGGTAATGTTATAATCGTCGACATGCTCATCCCGCCTCGGCAGGAAACGCCAGTAAGTCCCCTTGCAAAGAACATGCATGAAGTTGACAACCGAGGCCACGAGGGCTCGGAAGTCGTGGTGGCACTCTGTGGTGGGAGCAGACACAATCAACTCGGCCTTCTCGACGAAACTGTAAGCTACATCAGCAGGCAGAGGGACTCGCAAAGGGGCGGCTTCCAGACGGTGCTGCCGCAGCATCAGCCCACGCTTAGCTGCAGTATGGTGTAGGATGTATGTCCTTTGCGATTGGGTCGAGGTTGTGCAGCTCGAAGAACGTGTTGATTGCAGACATGTAGGGCTGCAGTGACTTAGCTCCAATGTGCCCTCGCTCACCAATCTAGGCAACGTACCGGACTACAGCAGCAGTGGTCGCCTCCAGCGGGCTGATGTTCTCGGAGTCGTGGCGTAACTCCGCGAATTGAGACAGTCTGCCGGCGTAGCTCTTGAGCGTCTCAGCGATGAGGGAGCTGGATAGCAGGTCGAGCGTCCTCTGTCCCAGCTCGTCCGAGTTGAAAGCATCCTGTAGTCGAGATCGCAGTGAATCAGCCAAGGGAGCGACAGCTTCGGGCTCGTCAATTACGTAGGTGCGTCGTCTTACCGACAGAGTACCATGGGGGCGAATACTGTTTGCAAAGTACTCGGCAGCAGCGGTTAGGTTTCCGGTGGTTGGCCGGTAGTTGCTGGACGGGTTTGCAGTTGCACCGGTATGGGTTTGCGGGGCGTATTTCAGGTATGTATGATGAGGGCCGCCCCGCGCGCCCTTCGCGTTCGTAGCGTCTGTCACGCGCGTAACGTACACGCGCGAAGCTTGGTCGTTGCGAAACAGTTGTAACACGCAGTGTGACAACCGACGGACGCAGTGATGAAATGGTACGGGAGGCGGCTGGTTGAGCCGCCTTGTGCATGTGTGCGGATGGTTGAGCCGCACTCGGTTGTAGCTGTAAGAAGCGCCGTACCGAGGAAGGTCTAAATGAAGTCTGTAAGGTGGGGGGTCATGTCCTGATACAGGGCGCTCATCCCGCCGTTGAGCTGCAAGGGTCACCGAAAGGTGGTCTCCCAAAGCTCCAGCAGCTCCGACGAAAGGCGCCCCACACCGTCACTCGTGCTCACCTTCGCGGCCACACCCGCGTCCACCGCCACGTCCTCGTCCACGCCCGCGCCTAGCAGCTGCTGCCGCCACCCGAGCAGTAGCGGTTGCTTTTGCGCTGCTGGCCACTGTCGCCTCGAAGACGCGACGCTCGTAGTCCCTCATGAGGTCCCCAAAAATCGCGGAACCCAGATGCTCAGAAGCAGGCTGGAAGTGCTGAGCTCGCAACACGTCAAGAACACCTTGGTCACCGTGCACACGCTTGACCTCATTAAGCCTCCGTAGGAAGGCCAAACGAAAGCGAAACGCCTTGTCGATGGCTTTGGCGTGATTCCGAGCTCTCGCGAGGTAGGGGGTGAAGTCTTGACTTGTAGCAGGGACGTAGGGCAGCAGCTCGTCGAGAGCCACGAAAGTGCGGCCATGTGGGCGCCGAAACACGACATCCATAGATACTCCTCCTGGGCCTGCAGACGCCGGTCATCCTGCTTGAGGTACTCGTTCGTTAGGTCGGTGCTCAAGGGGAAAAGTCCAGGCACCCGGCTGACCGGTCGAACGGCCTCGTAAACAGACTCTGCTCGTTGCAGAGTAGCTCTGGCACCGCGAGGTAGTCATCCTCGTCACTCGCGGATTTTGCTCCGACACGGCCACTTTGGGCTAGCTCTAGCAAGTTGGGGCGCTCTGCGGCTCCCCCGCTGTCTGTCGGATGTCCCGCGATGCGCTGCCCGGAACCGGAACCATGTGCCCCTTCTCCTTCAACAACGCGCTCACGAGCCGTCAATTGGGCCAACGCTGTTGCAAGCTCGCGCAGTACTGTAGAATGGGCCTTCACGTCTGCGTGTACCGACTCGAGCGTCGGCTCAACGACGGGATCTTCTCCATCCGGCATGGTAACGCACGGACGTACGGATGAGAATATCACACACGGGCGGTGAGCCGGGTGTGGTCTTGAACAACCTGGGGTGACCTTGCTTGCAACATGTTACGAGACAATTTTAACATCGCTGCGTGTAACGCAGCGAAAACTGGAAGATGGCAGGCTCAGCTGTTATGGCTGTTTTTATGTCTACTCGGGCTGTACCCAAAAAGGGCGCAACGACAGGTGCCTAGTTCCCGCACCACTAAGCAACACTTGTAGATGAAAAGCGGTTAGGTCAAGGGAGGAAACTCCATAAACTAGTTTAGATCATTTCTCCTATTCTTCGCGTCCCCCATCTCACCCTGTCCACCGTGCGTCATATCCACGAGTTGTGATAATAGGCGCCTTTTTAGTTTGAGTTGGTTTAAAGGGCGGAGGTAGATAGACACCGAGTGAATCTGGGATAATACATGCGGTAGGGCGCGCGTATATGTGCGCGACGAATGTGCGCGGATGTGCGCACCGTTGTGCAACAGCGTTGTGCGGCGTTGTGCACCGATGTGCACCGATGTGCACGAAGATGTGCACGACATGTAGGGGCGGAGCGGGTGAGTGTCCGCCGCTCCACCCAGCGCCGCAAATCCCCGTGCGTGCCCCCCCCCCCCCCCCCCCCCCCCCAATTAAACCTGCCGCCATGTCAAACAATGTTAAATCCCCGAGCTCCTCGCTGAGGAAGATGCGACGACGAGGTTGCAAGCCTACCTCGAGCGGTGGCTACAAGATGGTGGTACATGTGACCCCGTACACCTAGAGCTGTGGAGGCTTTTCGAACAAGACGCCGCGCATGCCTTGCTGAGAAGGTTCCCTAATGTGGTCCCGACGCCAGACCCGGATGGATCTGAACGCTCCCGGGCTGCTAGAGGTGGGTTTGTTGTCGCACATCGCACAAGACCTGGTTGGTTTCAGCGAAGGACGCGGCGGAGCGGAAGGGAGTACAAACGTCGTGGTTATGAGCATGGTGTTGAGCATGGTGTGTGTGCCCTTGACACCAACAGGTCATCCTGCCCCCGGAAGACCTGGACGTTGCAGACCACACGCAGGTGAAGCCGTATGACGGGAAAAGGAGGGCAAAGTCGACCCGTGGAAGCTGTGGCATTGGGCAAGGAGTGCGCCCGAGACCTGGGTCGGCAAAAAGCAGAAGCAGATGACGAGGTGCCCCCCCCTCCCCCGGCCCCCTTCAACCCCTCACTTGTGCATCGCTAATTCTGAGCGTGTGCCTTGCAGGAAGGCCTTGTTTGCCGCCTTGCTGGAATTGCGGCGCGCTTTCGTGGCTGGTGCCAAGAAGGCCGGCGAGCTAGCACCAAGGTTTTGGTCGTGGCCGGTGATCGCGTTGCTGTTCACCCGCCGGCGGATGCCCCCGCTCAGATCACCCACATTGATGGGCAGGCTCCAAATCTGCAGGCCATCATTGCATGCGGGTGCCACTGCCGCCCCACTGAGGTGTACGGCGGGCCAAAAGTGAGCTTCGGAGATGCCGTGAAGCACATTCGGTACCCGGTGCGCCCCCACCCCCCCCCCCCCCCAAATCCGGTGGCGGGGGCGGGGGCGGGGGCGGGGGCGGGGACTTAGTGCCATCCATGTGTTGACATGAAAAGGGCCACGAAGATCACCGCCTCACGGAGAGGACGTTGGCGGAGACAGATCCGGGAGCCGCCGACGTCATCATGAGCCTCAAGAACTTGATACAGCCCCTGGAGGACTTGGAGCGTGGCATGGGTGTCCCCGAGGAGGACAGGCCCTACATTAAACAATACCATGGGTACGTGTTTGGGTCGGACACGACGCACCGCGGGCCCGTGGGCGCCCCAGTTGAGCTGCCCAGCGGTAACCCCTGTCCCAAGTGTCGCGGGCGTGGCAATGTCCGCTTGTACGGGCAGGGGCACCTTCTGGGACTGCCTGGCTGCGGCCGTGAGGACGACCCTACCCAGTACACGTCGTTCCTGGCAGCCTACAACGAGGCACTCTACCCACACATCACCCCCCGCAGTGATGCTGCGGAGAAACGCAATCGCGAGTTGGCGGCCCAGTATGTGGCCCACTTTGGGGATCATGCTGTGTTGCCAAAGCATTTGTACAGTGACGAGGACTACGCCAGCATCCATGCCAGCGTGAAGGAGCTGCGGCTTGCTGCCGAGGCTGCGGCTCCTGTTGCTGCCGCTGCCGCCTCCATCCCGCCGTAGACGGTCGGGTCTGGCAGCACCGCCCGTGCTTGTAAATAAGCGACAATGGATCACGTCATGCTCCGGTTGTACTCCTACACTTCCTCCACTTTGGGGGGGGGGGGGGGGGGTCCTGTCCTTATTACTTGCATCGGTAGACGTGCTGGATATGGAGGTCACCGGGCACATCGCGGTGTTCCGGAGTAGTACATGCGCGCCTCCTCGTCTTGTTTGCAGGGTGAGTAGCGGGACGCTGTGCCCCCCCCCCCCCCCCCTGGGGTATATGTAAACAAATATCCAGCCGTGCATGCACCGCAATCGGTACCCAGTGAGCGGGGTATGTGACAGTGGTTTCGGAGCAGTGCAAGCATTCCGTGCGTGCACAAGCACGTACGACTGAGAATGAGGCGGGGGTTGCGGATGGAGTGCATTGGCGGTGCATAGAATAGCGTGTTGCTGGGGTTTTGGCTACATCGGACGCCGTATTCCCATCCATCCGGCACGGAATCTCCAGTTTTCACACATTTATGTGTGAATATAGTGTGAATATTACGCGTCTTTTACGCCTGGTGGATGGGCATCCGGCGTCCGATGCATCCCAATTATTTGCAGCACGCTAGTCTATGCACTGCCAATGCACTCCGCCAGCCCTGCCTCCATCCTCGTGGGAACCGGTAGTAAGTGTTGTTGTGTGCGCACAATCATCGTGACAACATTACACGGCGAGAATTGCAATTAGCGGTGGATAATGTGAGGGCATTTTCGAAATCGTAAATGAGGCGGTGCTGGCGGAGTGCATTGGCGGTGCATAGAATAATAGCGTGTTGCTGGGGTTTTGGCCGCATCGGACGCCGTATTCCCATCCATCCGGCACGGAATGTCCGGTTTTCACACATTTGTGTGTGAGCAAAATTATCCAATGTTTATTAAACAATCTAAAAAAGCAACTATATATGATTGAATATTTAGCTATTCTTATTTAGCTAACAGTAATAGTTAAAATCTTAATAAGAATAACTAAAGAAATCATTATAGTTCAAATATAAAGATTAAGAACACAGTGGATAGAAAGTACAATAAAACTTGTATGTGTCTTTTACACCGGGTGGATGATTGGGCATCTGGCGTCCGATGCACCCAAAGTATTTTGCAGCTCGCTACTCTACGCACCGCCAATGCACTCATCCGCCAGCCCCGCCTCCATCCGCGGGGGAACCGGTAGTAAGTGTTGTTCTGTGCGCACATCGTGACAACATTACACGGTGGCAATTTCAATTAGCGGTGGATAATGTGAAGGCATTTTCGAAATCGACGGAAAATGAGGCAGTGTTGGCGGAGTGCATTGCTGGCGGTGAATAGAATAGCGTGTTGCTGGGGTTTTGGCTGCATCGGACGCCGTATTCCCATCCATCCAGCACGGAATGTCCGGTTTTCACACATATATGTGTGACTATAGTGTGAATATTACGCGTCTTTTGCGCCGGGTGGATGGGCATCCGGCGTCCGATGCACCCCAGGTATTTGCAGCACGCTACTCTACGCACCGCCAATGCACTCCGCCAGCCCTGCCTCCATCCGCGTGGGAACCGGCAGTAAGTGTTGTTGTGTGCGCGCAATCATCGTGACAACATTACACGGCGAGAATTGCAATTAGCGGTGGATAATGTGAAGGCATTTTCGAAATCGACGGAGAATGAGGCGGTGCTGGCGGAGTGCATTGGCGGTGCATAGAATAGCGTGTTGCTAGGATTTTGGCTGCATCGGACGCCGTATTCCCATCCATCCGGCACGGAATGTCCGGTTTTCACACGTTTGTGTGTGACTATAGTGTGAATATTACGCGTCTTTTACGCCGGGTGGATGGGCATCCGGCGTCCGATGCACCCCGAATCTCACCAACACGCTACTCTACGCACCGCCAATGCACTCCGCCAGCCCCGCCTCTTTCCGCGCGCGTCCTACGTTGCATTGTATATACATACACATACGTACATATACTGCTCCGAAACCAGCCCACATGTCTTTTACGCCGGATGGCTGGGCATCCGGCGTCCGAAGCACCACAAGTATTTTGCAGCACGCTAGTCTATGCATCGCCAATGCACTCCGCCAGCCCCGCCTCCATCCACGTGGGACCCGGTAGTAAGTGTTGTTCTGTGCGCACATTGTGACAACATTACACGGCGGGAATTGCAATTAGCGGTGGATAATGTGAAGGCATTTTCGAAATCGACGGAGAATGAGGCGGTGCTGGCGGAGTGCATTGGCGGTGCATAGAATAGCGTGTTGCTGGGGTTTTAAAATCGGACGCCGTATTCCCATCCATCCGGCACGGAATGTCCGGTTTTCACACATTTGTGTGTGACTATAGTGTGAACATTGCGCGTCTTTTATGCCGGGTGGATGGGCATCCGGCGTCCGATGCACCCCAAGTATTTGCAGCACGCTACTCTACGCACCGCCAATGCACTCCGCCAGCCCCGCCTCTTTCCGCGCGCGTCCTACGTTGCATTGTATGTATATACATATATACGTCGTACATATACTGCTCCGAAACCAGCCCAAACTTATTGAGTGCACAAGTGTAAAGGGGGGGGGGTGGGGGGGATGTGGCGGCGGGGCATCCACTCACACATACCCCGGCGATGCATGACATATATTACAAGCCGTGGCAGGTCGGCGGGCCGACCCGGCGGGGGGGGGGGGGGGGGGGGGGGGGTCTATTCAACTACACGTGCGACAGTGTCGTTTCGTGGAGCAGTTTATGTGCCCGTCCTCATGTATACCGCCCCCTACCTGCGCTTCATGGTCCACCCCTACGAATTACTTAGCACAAACCGCCATTACTTAATAGGAACCTAGCACAGCCAGGCTTATATGCCGGCTTTGGCGATCAACTTCTACACACTTTCCGTTCCTCAGCCGCCGGACATGGGGGTTAATCTCCCCAGCCTCGGCAGTTGATTAGCCAGACTTGGCATCCCGTACCGTGTCCATGGCTTTGCAGCTCTGCCGCCGGCACACGCCGAGTCCGGCGCCTGCTGCCGCCGGGATGCACACGCATGCAAGGACGGCCCGGGAGTAGATGATGGAGAGCGAGACATGCCGTCGGCGAGGTCGGGCGCAATGTTATTGGGTGGGGCACACGGACGTGTAACACTTGCACTTTGCGCGTACTGCTGGGTTACATCCAGGCGGTGTCACACTATGCAACCGATAAGGCTGCGTTGCTACTGCAAACGATGCTACGCCTCACTCGGTAGCAACCGCTGCCCCGCCTATCCCACAGCCCCCCCCCCCCCCCCCCCCCCTCTCGCGCACCGTCCTGCGACCTCGCGTGGATCCCCGCCACCAGCAGCTCCCCGGCGTCGACGCCCAAGTCGGCAGCCTTCGCGGACGACATGTGGGCAGAAGCCATGAGAACAGCCACCTTGCGGATGCCCGGACCGTCTAGGAGGACAAGGGCCTCCTCCCCGCCGGAACCACCGCTGCCGCCCGGCACTCTCCACAAGTCCAAGCCCACGGCAGTGTGGGCTCGTTCCGGCGTCCACACCGTACACAATGCAGCCCGAATGGCCCGCGCGCTGGCACGGCTGTCGTCCGAGTCAGCCCCCGGCGGGGGCGGCGGCGTGGCAAGGTAGAAGTGTTGAGCTCGCGCGACCATGGTGGTGTACTTGGCGTCTTCGCGCTCCGCCAGCAGGTTTCTCGGCAGCTCCTCCTCGCTCTCCAGCTCCTCGCAGGTGTAGGGGGGTGGGTCGGCGTCGGGGACTTGCTTCAACATCTTGTACACAAAGAAGGAGTTGTCTCTTGACGTCTCCCCCCCCCCCCCCCCCGGTGAAGCCGGGGCTTGTCGCCGTTGCGAAGCGACGCCGCCTTGTAGGCCAGGAGCCCCAGCGCCACCGCTGGGGGTCCAGCCCGGCAGGACCGCACCCCACCCCCCGAGTATGGGTGCATACGAGTGCGAGCCCTGCACCCTACGTCGGACGTCGTCCAGCAGCTTCTCCAAATGGTCCTTGAAGTCCACCGCGTCCTCCCACGCAGCGGATGCGCTCCCAACCAACCGGATGGGCGTCTCCACGGCGCCGGGGCCAGCGTCGTCTGGGGCCATGTACCCCTGTGTGTGTGTGGGTGGGTCGCTGTGAGTGCGAGTGCGAGTGCGAGTGTGAGTGTGTGTGTGTGTGTGTGTGTGTGTGTGGGTGGGTGGGTGGGTGGGCGTGGCTGCACGTGGCTGAGGAGGCGGCAAGAGGGGGGGGGGACCTTCTTGTTGGGGTTGGGTTCCCGATAGAGGCGATGCGCCTTCGGGCGGTGGATCTGCTGCGCGAAAAGGAGGTCCCTCATCATTGTCTCGTAGACATTCTTCGGCAGCACGCGCTTGGCGTCCGCCTTCAAGAAGCCCATGAGGTTCTCCATCCACAGCTCCGCAAGCGGGTGCTTGCAAGCCATCATCTGGTGGATCATGCGGCACACCGCCGAGTGCAAGTTGGAGACCAGGAGCGACACGAAGCCGTTTCCATCCGCCAGGCGGGCATACACGGTGATGTCCGCTAGGTATCGAGTCCTCCCCTCCCTGGTAAGCGCGTCCACCGGCGCCTTGCGCTCGGGGCCGTCCTCGTCCGTCACCACGTTCTGCAACCCCCACCGCGTGACGAACCACGCAGCTCCTTGCAGGCGCTTGTACATGTGCCCAAGCACCGCCAGCTGCGACACCGAACGCATCACCGCTGGGGACGCGAGCCCCTTCTCGGTCATGATCGCCTTCACCCGGGCCTCCTCGAACAGCATACCGGCGGTAAGAAGAGAAAACGTTTCCATGTGGTGCCAGCAGTCCTCCATGACCCTGCCGGACCGCACCGTCACCTTGCCTGACCCTGCAGTCATGAAGGGGAATGCCGTCATGCCCACGCCCACGCCCACGCCCACGCCCAAGGGGGGGGGGGGGGGGGAGGGGGTACCTTTCGATTTCTTGGACACCGCAAACGAAGGGCGCAACCCGCGTCCAAAGTTGATGGGTATCAGGATTAAAGCCTGAGGCCGGTCTTCCCGCTTCATAGCCCGGAATCCAACGTGGCCCAGCACGGTGACGAAGTTCCTCCAGAAGTCCTTTCCCAAGCCAAAGAAAAACAAATGGCACGGCGCGAGGGGGGAGAGGTTGACCATGCTGACATAGCCCAGGACCACAGGCACCTAGCACACGCCATGCATGGCAGCCGGTGTTCTGCTTGGCCTCCGCCAGCCGGGTTGTGTTGAACGCACGCCGGGCAGCGGGGCTCAGTTCGCCGTCCTCATCCCCATCGAGGTCCGACTTGGCCAAGTCCTCATCTATCTGGTCGATGACGCCCATCTGCTCCAGCATCCGGTCGCCGGAGAGCAAGAGGCAGCTCGCGCCCGAGGGCTCATCCTGCAACTCTTCGCCATCCACCCTCTGGAGGACGTCCTCTGCGTACCCCGCAGGCGCCACCTTCACCCTGCCGTTTGGGCACTCCACATGGCTCAGCAGAAGGCACCAATAGCAGCGGGCCGTTTTCCACGGCTGTTGCTACTCCTGCTGCCGCCCTGCTGCTGCTGCTTGTAATAAGGCGGCCTTGCGGCGCAACTTGGCCGCACGCTTCAACGAGTGGCTACAGTTCGGGTATTTCCGGAAGTGCCGCTCTCGCGCCGTCCTTTCACTACTACCCGTCACCAAGCCCCGGCAGTGCTTGCATGTCTACACGCCATCCTTCGACACACTCGATATCCATCCCTTTCCCGGCATGCGCGCGCGGGGGGGGGGGGGGGGGGGGGGGCTGAGAGTTGGGGTGGATGTAGCCCACCACCGGCAGGCAGCACATATGCGAGTGCGCGGCTGTCCGCGCTTGGTTCAGCGGTGAGCGGCGGTGGCCGTCACGCGACCCCGTACTTCATGCGCGTGCTGGGGCGTTACACAATCATCAGCACTTAGGGCGGCTGCATTTAAACGCGCACCTACGAACACCACCTACCGCCTAGCACCTACCGTACCACCTACATCCGCCCACACCTCCACCCGTCGTGCCGCACAACGCCGCACAACGTGCCGCACATCGCCGCACAACGTGCCGCACATCGCGCGCACATACGTCGTGAGGGCGCGCGCGCAGCACGGCACCAGGTCGTCACGGCGGCATCCACTGGCCCAGCGCCTCCGCGACACCGGACTACACCTCCGCTGGGACTGCCGCGCAAGCAAGCCATGATCGCATGCCGGCAGCCTGCGATCATGGTTTGCCCGGCACTCCCGGCACCCTGCCGGCACGTGCATGCGGTGCCGCGATGCTACGCGCGAACTAAGCACCAATGCTGTGCGGGCATGGGCTTCGCGAGAGTCGGCCGCCGCACCGTGCCAGTACTTATCGTGGTTACTCCTTGGCACGGTCCGGGGGCGCGGCCCGCCCGCGTGGCGCACCGCTACGCCAGCGACCCCGCGTTGTGCAGCGATGTGCAGTGATGTGCGGCGATGTGCTGCGAGTACGTGCAGTCGCATGTACTTAGCCCGGGTGCTCCGCGTCGGCGCGCGACACGCGAGCCCGCGTGCGCATATTAATTTAAATCATTGATGTGTGAAATTATCGAAAGGAGAAATTCATATAGTACTTTACACGTCGCGCGAGATAGTCGTCGCTACTCGGTATGAAATCCACGTCCCTCGGACGTCCCGTATCGTCCCCGTATGTCATCGTTCGTCACCGGTAGGGGACATTTACGTCACATCTGAATCTCACAGTGTGGGCGTGCACACTACGCAGAGCGTATTGCATCGCTTTCAACATGCATTTGTTATCGTACTCGGGGTTGGCGAGGGACATTTCAGCCCACATGTACAGGTCGTTGGGGGGGCTCGCTTCGAAAACTACACCTTCGGGGTATAGGCTGTATGTGGTACTAGGAGGTGTAGATCGATTTGTTGGGAGGGTCGCTGGAAAGTTCCGTGCGGGCGTGGAGGGCGGTCATGATTGCCAGTGTGAAGCGGTCGTCCGTGGCCCATATGTTCTTTCGGATTTGGCGTTGGGACTTGTCGGCGGCATTTGTAAGGGTGCCCACCCTGCCTAGAAGCGCGTAAACCTCCGATACGAACGTCTTATCTGTTCGGTCCGGGCGGAAGAGAAGTTAGAGGTGTTCGTCCCTCTTGTTGACAACTAAGGTCTGACAATCCGTGTGTTTGATATTACATTGCTACTGCGCTTAGCCGCTGCTGATAAGCGCGCGCTTACGAGGACTAAATAAAGACTATGTGCGTGTTGTACGCACCCCTAGCGAGCAGCGCCAGTAGTCCTACAACCCCGCCTGCTCAGCCATCGTCAATGAGGGGATGCTAGCCTTGTAATCACTTCTTCGGTCTCACCTAGCAGAGCCTTCGGCACCTGTTGCACCACCACCGCCTGCAACTCTAGCAGGACGCACCAAGTTATGCGCATAACATGTTATGGGCCGGCGGTCAAGGGTATGAGGCCGTGCCGTTGGGCTTGTGCAACACTATACACTAGGCTCCCAGTCTGTCTCGTAATTCCAATGTAATGGCCCGTAATCGTGTTTTTCCCACGGAATGGGCTTGTAATCGCCGTATCTACCGTGTAATCGCCACTTTTCTACTAGGCTCGGTAGTCGCACTGCCGTGCCCGGCAGCCCGCGGTTCCTACCAGTATCAAGGCCACCAATAGCATGTGCCATCCTCACAGTACATTGGGCCCTCATCGCGCCTCACGCGGAAACCCGTAACGTGTGGCACTTTCGCCACACTGTACATTAACGCCTCAACACAAGCTCAGTCACGACGCCGCAACGGCCAACGGCCTCAAACCGCCGGCTGAATTGCTGCAAGTCCCGCGGACGCTTTACCATGCATCGCAGCGGTCGGAGCGCCAGTGACTATCTCCTACCCACCACCCCGCCCCTGCGAGCCGCCGGCGCCGAGTAGTGGTGTGCCATGGGGCGTCGCAGCTCCAAGCGCCTTATTCCCGAGGGCAAGGAGGGCTGGACGCCTGCCACGGGGACTTGGGAAGCGGCGATAAAGAGAGTGCGTTGCGATGCGTGTGGGGCCCCTGTCTCGAAGACTCAATTCCACGACAATCATAGATGGACGGAGGCGTGCGCCGGGCCTCCGGACACCGCCGCGTCGATCGCAGCCGGTGGTGATGGCGCCCCTGCAGCACCATACGTCCGTCGCGCCTCTGCTCCGTCCGGATCCGGTCAGACCGAAACGCGGGGCGAGCCGGGTGATGCATCGATGCTGTCGCTGCCGCCATAACCCCCCTCCCCCCCCCCCCCCCCCCCCCGCCTCCCTCTCCGCCGCTCCCGTCTCCCCGAAACGAATCAGCGAGCCCCGCACTACCCAGCGGCGGGGAGGGGCGTTCGATGTCGTCTACTGGTGGCCTGGCAGCAAGCATGGCAGCGCATGAGATGGATGCCGAGCTTCACGTGGACGCGATCATAACCAAGACGTTCGGGACGCGGGGAAGCTTTCTCGGCCAAGTAGTCCACCCCCCTCCCCCCCCATGTTGCCCTCCCCGACGTCCCGTTACACCTGCCATATGCCCACCGCCGCCATATGTGATAGCCACCCGTGTGTATCACCCAACGTACATGGAGCTAGTTGGAGATGGGATATCGAGGACGCACACCCGGCGGATAGGGAGCTGGTGCTGAAGGTGGTTTACACCGACGGCGACGAGGAAGAGCTAACCGAGTCGGAGATACAACCGCTTAACTTACGATAGAGCAACTGAGCGATTTCACACGCAAGCTGCCTCAAGGCGCCATTGACGACCTACCGGCGGTGCGGCCCTTGCGCACCCACCGACGGTGCCTTCGGGGGGTGCTTATTGCCCGCATTGTTGCCCCATAGTTTAGATATTGGTAAGAATATCGCATTGGCAAAGTGCAAACGATGATTCGCTGAAGATGACGGTTACGCGCGCGTTGGTTTACATGCTTGCGCACATGTGCACTTGACAACAGGAGCTACGTAAACTTCTGGACTCCAACAGCGACGCCGATAGCGACGCCGAAGGCATTGTCGCGGGGGTTGTGGATGGCAACCCATCTGACGACAGCCGTGGCGACAGCGACGGTGAAGGAGACGCTGGCGCGAGGTATGACTACTTCAGTACCGGGACCAGCGGCGCTCGAGGGAAGTTAGAGGACGGGAAGAGGTGAGCCTGTATCGTGTCGATCCCCCCCCCCCCCCCCACTGATGGGCTGAGTCGTGGGTAATGGCGCCTGGGACCCCCTCCTTCCCGAACCCAAGTGCATCTGCGGAGAATCTTGCGCCATGGGTGTCACTAGGAATGTGTCGAGAGCCCTCGTTGGTTCAAAACCAAGTGCAGCCGCATATGCCCCGCCGCATGACTCTGCAAGCGGGCAGAGGTGCGTTTTGCTCTGCGAGGACGGTCTGCCATGCTTTTGTGCACCGAGAAGCGTTAAGATGCCTGAAAGAAACAAGCGCGAGGGAGCCTACGAGTGGTAGATGAGTGAAAAGCACAGTGGCGGCGTGGCATTCGAGGCAAGAAAAACGGTTAGCATCTAGGGTAGTGACGCATCTAGTCAAAGGGCGGTGGACATGCGTATAGTACATAGTGCGGGTTCATTTCACTAGCTAGGTGAATGGTACCTCGTACGGTGTTGGCAAGAAGAGGAACTTGTCAAAGCCCAGTTTCAAAGTACATTCGTACAGTATTAGGCGTAACTCAAATTTGCACCCCCCCAAAGGGGTACAATTTTGAGTTAAGGGGGGTGCAGTTTTGAGTCCAGAAATGTGCCCATTTTGACTCAAAAATTGCCCCCCCCCCCCCCCCCCCGCCCGCCCCATGTGTGGCGCCTACTAGTCCGTTGCGAACACCGCTTCCTCCACTTCGCTTCGCAACAGACGCCGTCAGTTGTACACCGGTGCCGACGCCATCCTGATGGAGGCCGCGCTCAGTCTCGGTGAGTTGAAGCTAAAGCACAGCATAAAGACGGCGGCGTTCGAGAGGCTGTCGAAGCTGTTGAAGAAGCACATGCTAACGAAGGACGGGTCAGAGCTTACCGAGACGTGGTACCAGGTTAAGCAGTGCCTAGACGTCCCTGCCATGAAGAAGTATATCGTTCAATGGTGCCCGTGCGACGAGCATCGGTACGGCCACTCCCTGGATGGTGACTAGAGCTACGACGACCGCTGCCCCCGCTGCAATCTGACGCGCTGGACACCCGATCGAGTCACTGCGCCACCCGCGCCCGGTCACGCCTCAACCGCGCAAGTTTTACTACGACTTCAAAGTAAGTGAGGTGATGCGCCCCCGCCCCCTTCGGTTTGCCCCCACTCATTGGCAGCATTGTCAGCGCAAAGCTTAATTGAGTTATTGTTGTTGCTGCACGAAACACGATGATGCAGGTGGTGGAGTAATTCTTTTGGGATGAGGAATGGGCTCTGCGCCGAGGAACATGCAAAGACCAATCTATCAATGGGTTTTGGAACTCTGAAGCGTGCAAGGCCATGGATGCTGCCACCAACGGGCAGTTTTCTCACTAAGACAACGGGGTGTATGATTTATGTGGAGATGGGGTGGAGCTGCACTACAGCAAAGCATATTCTTGCTGGATATTTGGCATTAAGTTGGTACCCCTGTGTTGTTACATCCTGCGAGATATATAAGTATATTTATAGTTGGGTGGTCTTGACCTGCTGTAGTGCGGTGTGGCCTGTTACTGCAGGTGTCAAGACATGCCATCATCAAATCAGGGGGAGAAGCGCAACAAGAAGGTGTTGCATCATCCCAGGGCCCTTTGCACCAAAGCACATTGACATATTTGCGGAGGAGACACTCAAGGCAGTTGCCGGGACGTATAGCGCGGAGGGCGCACTTACAGTTCAGGATGTGTATGAGGTGACTGATAGCGATGGCAACAACTCCATAGCGCGCCGTGACTTGCAACACCAGGTGTGCACCCACTGTCAACCTGAAGTGGGTATGCTGGCATGCGGTTGGCTGCTGCCGGCATATAACACTGACCTGCACAATGTGGGATAATGGAACACAGATATACATCGGCGCCTTACTTCTTATTTTGCTATCATGCCTGAACGCTTCAAGGCTATGAAGCGTGGTGGAGTTACATCGTGGCACGGCTGCTCCTACTGTCTGCTACATAGCGGGTAGGGGCAAGAATATAGGTGTGGCCGTGCATGCGTGAAGTGTCTGAATGCAGATATCATATTACTGATGTGAATGAGGCTGATCATACAAGGGCGGGGGTGGCTTCGGGTGCGGACAAGTACTACTTCGGATTCCGCCGTCTAGGCGCCCCTTACTGCGAAGACTATACAGACGGCGTGCACATGGTGGCGATGGGTGTAGCGCAGGGAAAGATTGCCGACGATGACTACAAACCCAACATTGCCTACTGCGGGGATGCCCACCTGCAGCTGTCCATCGCATATATGCGGTATCTGGCAAAGGAGGCCGGCGCAGGGCGCATCGTGGAGACGATGGCCGGCACGTCGGGCTTGTCCCATTTGTGCGCTGGCTGTTGTATATAAGCTATTTTGACTTCTGGCCCCTGCCGATAGCACATGCACTACTGCTGGGAGCAGTCCAGGATTTTTGGGAGTATGTCGGCACCCTGAAGGTTAGTGAGCTTTTACATTGCTGTCGCTGCCCGCAAGTGGATACTGCCGCAAGGGGCGTTGCCGATATGTGTGTGCCCTCACAGGACATATATGCGGCCCAAGATGAAGAAGATGGTCAGCGGGTGGCGCTGGTCACCCTGACAAGTGACTTTGGCATGCCAGTCCGGCCGATGCTGCCGTCAGCCGGCACAAGCGGTGTGGTGTGTGCCAACTGGAGTTGCGAAGACTACCTGCACATAGCGGAGACTGTAGCAGTGCTGGTCCTTGGGTGAGGGCCCCTCGCTGCTATTCCTAGGAGTATCACAGCCCAGCGCCGCTGTAGTGGGGTGCTGTCTACGAGTACGTGAAAATTGCTGCAGTGATATGTTTGAAAACGCAGAGCATCAACATCTGGCAGTCATGTGGCATATGCTGCAAGGAGCGGTAATCCACTACCTGAGGAACTGCGAGGAGTGTGACGCTCCTGCTGACAGTGAGGAGTGCCGGCGTGTCAACGAGTAAATCAAGAAGCACCGGGAGGAGGGCTTCAACTGCTTGCCAACCTATGCGCAGATGTGCAACATGCATTTGCGTGATGACATGATGAAACTGAACATGCACAATCTGGTCTGCCGAGTCAGAGCCCAAGTGGCGGCCAGAGGCAGCACTGCCCGCGACTCAGAGCTCTACATGGAGCGCATTGTGCCCCCCCCCCCCCCGCGCGCGCATTTTGTCCTCAAACGCACTGTGTCTAGGCTGCTGTCATATGGATGCATGCCCCGTGTTATATGCAGATGCGGGACGTGAAGTGCGGGACGTGAAGTGCGTGGCCAGAGGGAGTGGCACCACTGACACGGAGCGGGCCTACGGGCGGCAATTCGTACTGGAGGCACGCATCAAGTTCCTGCGTGCATGCCTGGACCCAGACTTCCCTACCCTGCCTTTGTGGCGCCCGGGATCTGTGGGACAGTGGGAGGCCGCTGGCGCAGACGATGCGGTGGATATGTTTGAGGGCACGGGACCGGGCTGCAGGTAGGGGCGCCGCCGTGCAGGCAGGCACCTCAGGCGCCCCCGCCACCTGGACGGACTGCGAGGTGTCGCTGGACAGTTTGCTGGCTCACTCGAGCACATCAAGGCTTCAGTGAGCCAGTATACTGTCCTCAGGCGCCTCCGCCACCTAGACGGACTGCGAAGTGTCGCTGGACAGTATACAGGCTCACTCGAGCACACCCATGCTCTAGTGAGCCAATATACTGTCAAGGAACTGGCTCACTGGAGCATGAGCCAGCCTGGAAGGAGGAATTTGATGCAAGGAGGCTCGAGCCCCATGAAATCAAGTGAACCCCCTCCCCCCCACCCCCCCGGCCCCGTGCCGCCCTTTGCCTCCCGATTAGCTGGAATCGTAACGCAGGTAATAGGTCATAATCGTAACGCATCATGTTCCGGGTATATACTCAATTTCCTACTACCATGTGAACCGCCTATTTACTACATACCCCACTGCGCGCTAGCGCCCCGCTGCACCGGCCTCGGTAGCAAAGGAATTGCGGTTTGTGAAATCGACGGACAGAAGTCGATTTCACTCTTCTCTGCGGTCAAGAATGATGTAATCTGATTGTTGATTATGATTAATGAGGTTGTTGCACTACCCCGCAGGTACAACCTATATCACCAGTGCAAGATAGGGGAGGGGACATCATTCACGGCTACCTTTGTATCGTACTCCATGACACAAGGACGGAAGGCAGCGCAACTAATGGATTTAGGCACCTCCCCCACCTCCCCTCACGCATGACTCCAAACTGCCTACATAGGGTCGCCATGCTGACTTCTGGTATACCACTGTGAGATTCAGATGTGACGTAAATGTGCCCTACTGGTGACGAACGACGACATACGGGGACGATACGGGACGGACGAGGGACGTGGATTTCATACCCAGTAGCGACGACTATCGCGCGCGACCTGTAAAGTACTATATGAATTTCTCGTTTCCATAATTTCATCAAATTGATATGCGCACGCGGGCTCGCGTGTCGCCCGCCGACGCGGAGTACCCGGGCTAAGTACAGGCGGCTGCAAGTACTCGCTGCACATCGCTGCACATCGCCGCGGTGTGCCGCGATGTGCGGCACGACGGGCGGAGGTGTGGGCGGATGTAGGTGGTACGGTAGGTGGTAGGCGGTAGGTGGTGTTCGTAGGTGCGCGTTTTAATGCAGCCGCCCTAACTGCTGATGATTGTGTAACGCCCCAGCACGCGCATGAAGTACGGGGTCGCCTCACGGTCACCGCCGCTCACCGTTGAATCAAGCGCGGACAGCCGCGCACTCGCATCTGTGTTGCCTGCCGGTGGTGGGTTACATCCACCCCAACTCTCAACCCCCCCCCCCCCGCCCCCCGCGCGCGGCAGCAGGCATGCCGGCAAAGGGATGGATAGCGAGTGTGTCGAAGGATGGCGTGTACACATGCAAGCACTGCCACGGCATCGTGACGGGTAGTAGTGAAAGGACGGCGCGAGAGCGGCACTTCCGGAAATACCCGAACTGTAGCCACTCGTTGAAGCGTGCGGCTAAGTTGCGCCGCAAGGCCGCCTTATCACAAGCAGCAGCAGCAGGGGCGGCAGCAGCAGCAGCAGCAACAACAGCAACAAGCGCGGCAGCAGGAGTAGCTGCAGCCGTCGGAAACGGCCCGCCGGCGCCGGTCTCGGACGACGGCGGCTCGAAGGTGGACGATGTGATGGGCGTGGGGGAGGACCCCGTTGGCGAAGACGGTATGGACATCGACGCGCCTGCGTGGCCGCCGGCGGGCGTCGAACCCGCGATGAGGGCGTGATATGGAAAGGCGATCCCGGCGACTTCTACATGAAGGTCATCGCCAAGAAGTTCCGGGGAGTATGGCACTACGGCGTGATAACCGGCGTCGTTACCGAGTGGGTGTTGGAGGACTACGGCGGGGCGACCCAGTGGCGCGCTGTTTTCGAGGACGGTGACATTGTGGACCTTCTGCGTTCAGAGGTGAGTGGGCCCGGCCTGCGTGCTGGTGGCACCACTCAACTGCGGTTGTATGGAATCACACGCACCCGCCCGGTCGGCGTGGCAGGTTGTGGAGGCTATGGCGGCTGCCCAGGAGCACCCCCCTGTGGATGCGGACGGGGAGGCTCGCTTGGTAACCGTCCATCAAGGCGATGACTTGTCCAGTGAATCACGCACCTTGCCCGGCGTGCGTTCAACACAACCCGGCTGGCGGAGGCCAAGCAGAACACTGGCTGCCATGGCGTGTGCCATGTGCATGTGGTCCTGGGCTATGTCAGCATGATCAACCTCTTCCCCCTCGCGCCGTTCCACCTGTTTTTTTTTGGCTTGGGAAGGGACTTCTGGAGGAAATTTGTCACCGTGCAGGGCCACATTGGATTCCGAGCTATGAAGCAGGAAGACCGGCGCCAGGCTTTAGTCCCGATACCCAGCAACTTTGAACGCGGGTTGCGCCCTTCGTTTGCAGTGTCCAAGAATCGAAAGGTAACCCCCCCCCCCCCCCCCCCCCCCCGGGCGTGGGCGTGGGCGTGGGCGTGACGGCATTCCCCTCCATGACTGCAGGGTCAGGCAAGGTGACGGTGCAGTCCGGCTGGGTCATGGAGGACTGCTTGCACCACATGGAAACGTTTTCCATTCTTAACGCCGGTCCGCTCCTCGAGGAGGCCCGGGTGAAGGCGATCATGCCCGAGAAGGAGCTCGCGTCCCCAGCGGTGGTGAGTTCGGTGTCACGACTGGCGGTGCTTGGGCACATGTACAAGCGCCTGCAAGGAGCTGCGTGGTTCGTCACGCGGTGGGGGTTGCAGAATGTGGTGACGGAGGAGGACGGCCCCGAGCGCAAGGCGCAGGTGGACGCGCTCACTAGGGAGGGGAGGACTCGATACCCAGCGCGGCGCCAAAGCGCGGCGGCCGGGGCAGCGCGGCGCCAAGGCGCGGCGGCCGGGGCAGCGCGGCGCCAAGGCGCGGCGGCCGGGGCAGCGCGGCGCCAAGGCGCGGCGGCCGGGGCAGCGCGGCGCCAACGCGAGTGGGATGGGCGGGGCAGCGCGGCGCCAAGGCGCGGCGGCCGGGGCAGCGCGGCGCCAAGGCGCGGCGGCCGGGGCAGCGCGGCGCCAAGGCGCGGCGGCCGGGGCAGCGCGGCGCCAAGCGCGGCGGCCGGGGCAGCGCGGCGCCAAGACAGCGCATACAGCGGAATCGGCGGAAAGGGATGCATTACAAGCTGTGGACGGCAGCCGCTGAAAACTATGCGGTCATGCCGCAACAACCCCAGCACTGGCTTCTGGATACCTCTGATCTGGCTGACGGCGGCGGGCTGCGGGATGCAGGGCCGCATGACTGAGGTGGCGGTGCTGGTGAGCCCGCAGAGTCTGCATGCGGCGGAGGCGGCGCAGCCGCATAGGCACTAGACAATGCTCTGAAGCGAGCCCCAATTGTCTGCCCAGCGCCTGCCCCAATGTAACGCACCAGCTTGGCAGCAATTGGCAGCTCTTTTGCCCCCCCCTCCACCCCACAGACACACTACCAATACCAGTTTCTCATCCCGGCGGGCAGTTGATGCGTATACCCAGGCTTGTGCGTACGCGGTGCGGGGGGGGGGGGGGGGGGGAATCACTATAGCTAAGCTAGTGATGTGAGATATGAGTGCAGCAACAGATATTGTGCAAGATATAATACGATGGCATGCAAGCGGGTCCCCGCTCTTCCACAATCATTGGCCATGCTCCCTCTTGCCCCGCCCCCGGTGCCCTTTAGCTGCTCTCAGCATCCCGAGTGGGATGGGCGGGGCAGCGGTTGCTACCGAGTGAGGCGTAGCATCGTTTGCAGTAGCAACGCAGCCTTTCCGGTGTGACGCCGCCTGGATGTAACCCAGCAGTACGCGCAAAGTGCAAGTGCAAGCTGCTGATGGCGGGGATCCCGCGCGGGGGGGGGGGGGGGGGGGGGGGGCAGCGGCTGTGGGATAGGCGCGGCAGCGGTTGCTACAGAGTGAGGCGTCGCATCGTTTGCAGTAGCAACGCAGCCTTTCCGGTTGCATAGTGTGACGCAGCCTGGATGTAACCCAGCAGTACGCGCAAAGTGCAAGTGTTACACGTCCGTGTGCCCCACCCAATGACATTGCGCCCGACCTCACTGACGGCATGTCTCGCTCTCCTTCAGCTCCTGGGCCGTCCGCCGCCTCACCCTGCGCACCCTACCAGCCGCGCGTGCCTTCTCGGAAGCCTCACACACGGCGGCGCGAGTCGCGTCGTGGAACGCGTCCCTGACATGGCGGAACTCCGCCCTCTTCGTGGCCGTGGTCGGGCAGGGGACTGCCCGCTGATGGGTCGCCATGCATGGGTACTTGGGGCCGCACAAAGCCGGGGTGCCGTCGCAGCAACACTCCCAGTCCGTCCGTTGGCCGCAGTCCACGCATGACGGGCGTCCGGCCAGGACACGCACATGATAGTGCATGTGGCCGCCTCCCGCCACTGCTCGTAGTGCTCCGGTCAACATGGCGACGAGCAAGTCGGCATGTCCCGCAGGTGGCTGCGGGGCGGGTGGCGCGAGCGCAGCCTCGCTCGCCTCGACAACCCCCTCAGCCCGATCAGTCGCCTCGACCACGGCCTCCTCCGCCTCCTGACGCGGCGCACCAGGCGCATCATCGTCGCCTGGCAGGGCGTCCCCCCCCGCAACGGCGCCGTCGGCGGTGGCCGACGCCGTCGTGGCGGGGTGTTGTGAGGAGGTGGCCCTAGACATAGGTGGGGCCGGCACCGCCATGTGTTGCTCCACATGCGGTGCGGTTCCTGACGCGACAGCTCCGTCGCACCAGTACCGGCGCCGGCACCCCACGCACGCCTGCTGGGCTTACCACCAACCGGCATGTTTCCTTTGGGAGGCGGTTCATCCGCGTCGGAGGTGAGCGGCGGTGCCTGTGTGGGTGTGGATACTGCCCGGCCATTAGGGCTCCCGCCGCCTGTCGCTCCGCCGACCCACGCCGCGGCGTGTGCTGCGCCCCGCATAGTCGCCTCGAATATAATATACATGACGCGGGGACGGGGGGGGATTCGTGCGTTTCGTATGTCGGCGGAAAGGCGTGCGAAGCTGCGGCTGGCGAAGGTGGTGGAAGTAAGCGTGGCGGCGTCGGCGGCGTATTACCGTGCGTGCATGCGTGCGCAACCCCGCGGCAGCAAGCGCCGGACTCGGCGTGTGCCAGCGGCAGAGCTGCGAAGCCATGGACACGGTACGGGATGCCAAGTCTGGCTAAGCAACTGCCGAGGCTGGCGGCTTAACCCCCATGTCCGGCGGTTGAGGGACGGAAAGTGCGTAGAAGTTGATCGGGAAAGCGGGCATATAAGCCTGGCTGTGCTAGGTTCCTATTAAGTAATGGCGGTTTGTGCTAAGTAATTCTTAGGGGTAGACCATGCAGCGCAGGTAGGGGGCGGTATAAATGAGGCCGGGCACATATACTGCTCCACGAAACGACACTGTCGCACGTGTAGTTGAATAGACGCCCCCCCCCCCCCCCCCCCCCCCCCCCCCCCCCCCGCCGGGTCGGCCCGCCGGGTCGGCCCGCCGACCCGCCACGGCATGTAATATCTGTCATGCATCGCCGGGGTATGTGTGAGTGGATGCCCCGCCGCCACATCCCCCCCCCCCCCCCCCCCCCCCATTTACACTTGTGCACTCATTAAGTTTGGGCTGGTTTCGGAGCAATACATGTACGTATGTATATACATACAATGGAACGTAGGACCTGCGCGGAAAGAGGGGGGGCTGGCGGAATGCGTTGGGGGTGCGTAGAGTAGCGTGTTGGTGAGATTCGGGGTGCATCGGACGCCGGATGCCCATCCACCCAGCGTAAAAGACGCGTACGTAATATTCACACTATATATATTCACACGCAAATGTGTGAAAACCGGACATTCCGTGCCGGATGGGTGGGAATACGGCGTCCGATGCAGCCAAAACCCCAGCAACACGCTATTCTGTGCACCGCCAATGCACTCCGCCAGCACCGCCTCATTCTCTGTCGATTTCGAAAACGCCTTCACATTACCCACCGCTAATTGCAATTGCCACCGTGTAATGTTGTCACGATGTGCGCACACAACAACACTTACTACCGGTTCCGACGCGGATGGAGGCGAGGCTTGCGGAGTGCGTTGGGGGTGCGTAGAGTAGTAGCGTGCTGCAAATAATTGGGGTGCATCGGACGCCGGATGCCCATCCACCCGGCGTAAAAGACGCGTAATATTCACACGTTATTAACACACAAATGTGTGAAAACCGGACATTCCGTGCCGGATGGGTGGGAATACGGCGTCCGATGCAGCCAAAACCCCAGCAACACGCTATTCTGTGCACCGCCAATGCACTCCGCCAGCACCGCCTCATTCTCTGTCGATTTCGAAAACGCCTTCACATTACCCACCGCTAATTGCAATTGCCACCGTGTAATGTTGTCACGATGTGCGCACACAACAACACTTACTACCGGTTCCGACGCGGATGGAGGCGAGGCTTGCGGAGTGCGTTGGGGGTGCGTAGAGTAGCGTGCTGCAAATAATTGGGGTGCATCGGACGCCGGATGCCCACCCACCCGGCGTAAAAGACGCGTAATATTCACACTGCTTTATTAACACACAAATGTGTGAAAACCGGACATTCCGTGCCGGATGGGTGGGAATACGGCGTCCGATGCAGCCAAAACCCCAGCAACACGCTATTCTGTGCACCGCCAATGCACTCCGCCAGCACCGCCTCATTCTCTGTCGATTTCGAAAACGCCTTCACATTATCCACCGCTAATAATTGCAATTGCCACCGTGTAATGTTGTCACGATGTGCGCACACAACAACACTTACTACCGGTTCCGACGCGGATGGAGGCGAGGCTTGCGGAGTGCACTTGCGGTGCACAGACTAGCGGGAGACTAGACCCATTGTCGCTTATTTACAAGCACGGGCGGTGCTGCCAGACCTGATCGTCTACGGCCGATATAATATTCACACTATATTAACATCGGTGCACACCGCCGCACACCGCCGCACACCGCCGCACACCGCCGCACAACGCTGCGCGCGCACATTCGTCGCACACATTATCCCCTGATTCACTCGCCGTATCCATTACGCCGTGCTACTTCAACAATAAACATTGCGAAATTACACCGACACAATGCCGCACCGACTAGCTCTTGACAATACGTGCATATAAATAGTAGTGGCGCGCTGCTCCTCGCCTCCGATGTGTCGTTGACTGCTGCGGAAGGCGGTCGTCGACTGGGTGTTAGTTTCTCCACCTCGGCCGCCCCCCCCCCCCCCCCCCCCCCCCCCCCCCCCCCTTCACCGCTCACAGCGCCATGGCCGACCTCGCCCCCCCGGGCAAAAGTGGGCGGCGAGCCTTGTTGTCTCGCGTGTCCGCGCCGCCGGCATCGAGGAGGACGAGAAAGACATGAGGAAACGCGTGACAAGGTGGGCGCGCAACAAAACACTCCATCCTCCGCATTAGCACGCACCCACTCGTGGCTAACTTGTGCCGCGCGCAGGTTCGTCCGGGAGCGCCGTAAGGCCCACCTCAACGCCAAGGCTTCCACAGTGCCAGCGGCGCAACTCGTGGTGGCCGAGGAGGCCGCATCCTCAACCGCTTAAAGGCGAAACGATTGTGGCTTGTTGTGGGTGTCTGGGCACAGGGGGCGTCCCGACGCCAAGGTAAGGAAGCTCATGGCGGCGTCGTCGACGGCACAGCCTCCCGGGGTGGTGAAGACACTGACGGATGACAAGAAGCGGAAGAGGCCAGTGAAGAAACGCCGAGGTAAGAAACTGACGGTCGCGGAGTCGGAGGCGGAGTCGGAGGCGCAGGCGGAGGCGGAGGCGGAGGCGGAGGCGGAGGCAGCGAGATCGTCGAAGCGGAGGGTCCCCCGGGCACGCAAGAACAAGAACAAGCAGTAGCCCCCGCCCCCTTTACCCCCCCCCCCCCCCCCCAGGCGGGAGCGGCTGGCGGCGAGGGGGGGCGGGGGGGGGCGGGGCGGGCGTGGTCCCCCCGCCCCCGCACCCCCCCCCCCCCCCCCCGGGCCACATCCCCGATGGCAGCTGTCGCGAATATTGTAATTCAATCATTCTTCGGCAAACCGCTGCCTGCCCCCGCCCTCCCCCTCGCGAATATTTATGTAACGTGAGCACTCTTTGGCAAAACATGGCAGCCAAACCGCCCATCTGATGACCTTTGATCGGACGGCTGGCAGGCCCGATCAGCAGTACTAGTACTACAAATTCCCCAGTGTTACCAAGTACGTACGGCTGCGATTTGCGCTCCCATGTACTAATAGTCGTAGTTATCCACAGGACGACTAGGGTTCGTGCCCGGGTACCGGGTACCGGGTACTACATCCCCGGTACCGGCGTAATAAATATATCGCGTACTACCCGGTACTTGTGAGGATATATCCTATACCCTCACTAGCCCTAATCATCATAGCACATTAGGCGCGTAGCGCGCGCCCGTCAGATGACGGGCTGCGCCCGCGCCCTGTCGGCCACATCGCGCCGCCTGATATATCAGGCACGGCGCCTGTCGGCCTGTAATCAGATCATACTTGACCACCACCATAGCGGAATAGCCACCACCAGCGCACATTCCCTCACATTTGGTGCTTCTACCTACTCGATCGCTCCCTCGCGAGCTTTCATCAACCACACCATACGCGCCTGTAGCGTAGCCACGGCGGCGGGCGCAGGCAATTACCCCGCCGAAGGACCATAACGGGCTTTTCCGGAAGCGACCGCCCTGCCAAGAGGCAGCACCATACACCAGAACTTTCTCGACCACTGAGTCGAGCTTATCATAACTCCGCCTTGTCTTGAAGCGGATGCATACAATATATCTTTCACCCTCTGCGCTACCTTTTCACTCGGAGCGCTTCACATATAATGCTCGCGCTTGTCGTGTGGCGACTGCGGGTGTCGGCAAATACCCCGCTGAAAAATCATAAGAGGCTTTTCTAGAAGCCGCCCTGCCAAGAGGCAGCACGATACAGTCGAACCTACTCGACCACCGAGTCGAGTAAAACATAACTCCGCTCTTTCATAAGGCGGAAGCATACCATATTCTGCGCCACCTTGGCGCTACTTTCTCCCCCGGAGCGTGGAGATTACCGGGCCGCGACGCTACCTGAGAAATGCGGAGCGTCGTGGAAGAAATACTATAACAGGCTTTTTCGGAAGCCACAGTTTCAAAGCTGAACTGCCAATAGGCAGTACTATATTCTCGAACCTTCTCGGCCATTGAGTCGAGTGAAACATAACTCCGTCCTTTCATAAGGCGGAAGCTTACCATACGCCTACTATATCTTCTGCGCCACATCGGCGCTACTTTCTCGCCCGGAGTTTGGACATTACCGGGACGCTCGTCGCTGCCTGTAGAGCTCGGAGCGTCGTTATTCTTTTTCTCAGTGTATGAATCGAATTGAGGTAAGCGGCCTATTAGGTAAGCCACTTCAAACCTAATCCCGCCTCATCCCTCATTGAAGCATATTCACAACATAACGACCATACAACATCAACGCAGTATCAAAAATCATAAGCTGTTGCATCGGAAACCATATTGGGTCCACTGAGGCCTGAAACAAAAAATATATTGAGCCCACAGAGGCCTGAAATCAAAACCATATCCAGCAGGATGAACCCTGGCTGTGTCGACAATATTCTGAACGATATTGCTGCGTCATTGGCAGCTGCGGACGAAACGATAATCAGTCGCCCAATGGGGTCGACAACGATGTCTCCTCAATGAATGAGGACAAACCATAATTCGCAAATGTTGTTAATATTTTAGATGATATGCCACCTCACGATACGAACGAACGAATGCTTGTTGCTGCTATTGTGTTGCATGTTGGGATGAATCCACATGTTATTATGATTTTCCGAGATATCATGAATAGGTCATGCTTTGCCTGACCAAAACACAATATGCATGATAATCCAAGCCAAACTGAGGGTCACTTTGGCAACAAATGTTGCCAACAGGAGAGGAAGAGATAACATCATAACCTCTCCATGATTACCATAATAACCCAGCTGGTGAGGCACAACCTCGCCGAAACATACAAATATCTTGTCAACATATCTCCGAGCATAGCCATGAGAGCTATGACTCTGATGCCAATCATAAAAGACAACATGATCCAACCATAACACTGACGATATGTTCCCATCAGGATACCTAACATATTATGATATGCTGTGTGAAGACAGCAACCACATTCAAAACATTATCCTGGGTTTTCAATCCAGTGAATCAAATCATAATATGAATAAACTCAGACAAGCAGGCGGACTGGTCCTTCCGCATATGGACTCAGATCTGACACCGTATAAAGATATGGCAGCAAATATTGAACATAACCAAGGCTGGAGTGCCAGCCTTGTGAACAAACTGGCTGATGGTATCCCAAAGTGGACAATTAATATAATGACACAGTGTTTCAGACTGAATCAACCTGCGGGGGCAGAAGACTCCCAGCAGCGAACAATATTGCAGTTGCAGTACATCGACAGCGTGCTAGCAACTGCTACACCAAAACCAGCCAGTACATCTCTGATACTTTTTCCAGGGGCTTTCATATATCAGATCCCTGTGCTTAAATACTGTAAAATATTCTTGTTGGCGTGCAAACCAGGATCCAAAACAGAATGGGTCATGAAATACATTAACCAGCTCACGCCTCTTTTTGAGGTGTGGAAGCTGAGATACAATAATGAAATCCAACAAAAATTCCAAAGTAACGCCAACATATTTCCTGCAATACCATATCCCAGAAAACAGTTTACAAATCAATCGATGGGTTTGCCATCAACATTCTGCAATTCATACTATGATAACTCAATCGACACATGAACAACATGTGGTAAACCCACAAGATGTAGGGAAAGCACCGATGGACATTGATCCGGTGCTACAACATAGCCCCTACGCAGGACAATCTGACAATAGGGCGGACAAGCGCCCACCATATCCTCCAATTGGAGAGACCAACATAAGTCACGCAGGCATGAGGATCCACTCCAT
>VCJN01002005.1:0-21885 GCA_006384855.1 Tetraselmis striata
GGAGCCCTGTTGCGTGCGAGGTGTCACACAGGCACGCGTACGTGGTGATCCTAGAAATGAATGAGAGACGGGTCTGCACATGGGCCGATGGGCACATCACTGCAGCCCGGACTGACCACAGCGCTCGCCGCTCCCCGCAGGGTGGAGACCAGCATGATTGTGCGCGTGCGCCAGGGCTGGGAGGTGCGGCGGGCGGCTGCCTGTGGCGGCGGCATGGGGCGGCGTGGGGCGGTCGGTGAAGGCTGACGGCGGTGGCTCGCGCCCTTGCCCCCCCGTCCGTAGGGTCTGTTCTCGTATCTGTGCCCCGGCGGCGAGCCAGGGTCCGATCAGCGGTGGGGCATTCCCTGCCCCCACGTGTCGCCGTGTTTGCCCACCCAGGCCATGCCTTTTGCTGCAATGCCTATGCAGCTGTATACCGATCAGCCCATTTAAACGCATGCATATGTGTGCTTACAACCGGGTGGCGACCCCGCATCGATACGAATCCGTAACACGAGCCTCAACATCGGGCTTGCGTGTAAGCCATGCCCGCAATGCTCTTGCTCCTGGGGGGAGGGGGGTATGATATGGTATTATTGAGGAGAGGGGAAGAGAGAGAGAGAGAGAGCGAGAGAGAGAGAGAGAGAGAGAGAGAGAGAGAGAGAGAGCGAGAGGCGATGTATATTCATGATAGGATGTTTTATTTTGGGTTATGCTCGGGTTTTGGGGGGGGGGGGGGGGTATGAGGTAGTGTGTCCGGCACCCATACACATACCCGTGTCCGGCACCCATATATATATATACATACATATATATATGTATATATATATATATGTACGTATATATATATATATGTATACATATACACATACATATACACATACATACATATATATATTTGTATGTATACATTTTGCACTTGCATCATATCCAGGCCATCGTGGCCGCTGGGGGCGGCACGGGTCCTTAGAAACTCCGCTGGCCCGGCATTGCCTCCGCCGTGGCTCGCCCCCTTGCCCCGTGGCGCAGGGCCGGCAAGAGCCGCTTTGACGTCTACGTGGCGACGGCGGCGGAGCGCGGGTATGCGCTGGAGGCCTGGCGGCTGCTGGACCCGCAGGGCCTGCTCATCCCGCTGGACCGCGTGCAGCGGCGCGTGGTGTGCATCCCCGGCTCGCGGCAGAAGCGGCTGCAGAAGGTCTTTGGCACGCGGGAGGCGGCGGCGGCCGTGCCGTACGCGCCGTCCCCTATGCCGACGGCGGTCGTATTGGACGACCGGCTGGAGGTGCACCGGAGCGCCCTCCCCCCCCCCCGCCCCGCCCCCACCTCTCCCCCTGTCCTTGCCATTCACCCCGCCCAAGGCCTGTCAGCATCAAGTATTTGCTACAAGGTTTGCGCGCATCGTCTCTACGAGCGTCCGCGCACGCACGGAAACGCCTTGACGAGGACACACCCTCCTGCTTGAGCTCGATTCTAGATGCCAGAATCACAAATCGGTGCCGGAATGGAACAAACATTGACCGGTGCCCCGATTCGGGGATTTGGTTTACGACGAAATGCTAATATATTTCAATGTTCTAAATATGCGAATATATATCAATATCCATCTAGTAATAAATGTGCGGACGCCCCGTTTGTGCTTTCAGCCGTTCCGTGGACACCGGTACCTGGATGCACCCCCCAGTACCGGAGTACCTAGGTGCACGTAGTCTGATGCGCACCCCCCCCCCCCCCCCATGATGTCCTGGCGCGCACGTAGGTGTGGGACCCCAGCCAGCGGAGCCAGGTCCTGCAGGTCGGCCCCTACTTCCCGCTGAAGGAGATGGCGGCCGCGGCGCTCCGCGTCGGGCTGCGCATTCAGGTGGCCGTGCGCACGCATCACCCCCCCCCCCCCCCCCACCACCTAACCTCACCCTGTCTTGCCTCCCGCTCTATGCAAGTTTGTCAGGCTGTCCTTGTGGCTGACCCCCCCCCCCCCCCCCCTCCCCGCGCGGCCCCCTCTTCCCACAGGAGCCCCTCCCCTCCAGCAGCTGGGCGTCCAGTGAGGAGCTGCAGCGGTGCCAGGCGGTGCTGACCGCCGTGCGCAGTAACATTTTCTACGCGCTGGACCAGGCGCAGAAGACCAGGGCAGGTGTGGCATGTGCCCCCGAACCTTATCCCCTACCCTACACCCCCACATGAGGGGGGCGGTGCGGCAGGCGCTGACCGCAGGATGCGGCCTGCAGGGCCTGGCGCACTGGAGCTGCTGGACATGGAGCTAGCGCTTCCCAAGATGCCCGCGGTCCTGCAGCAGGTGCCCCCCCCCCCCCCTATGTCGGCCTCCATTGTATCAACGCCAGCTGCAGTACATCCGATGAAAGTGATCGGATAACAACACACCAGATTGGATCATAACACAAGATAGTCACTAGAGATATTTTACATCACCGACTTCAAAATGCACTTTTTCACAAATTATAGTTGTGTTGGATAACAACGCAACAGATTGGATCACAACACAATACAGCCACTAGAGATAATGATATATCACTTATATTCACTGTTATTTTCACTGATATATCTCCAAATACACTTTTCCACAATTTATAACTGTGCCGGATCACAACACAACGGATTGGATCACAACACAATAGATACTCACTGGAGATAATAATACATCAAAGACTTCAAATACACTTTTCCACAATAAATAAATGTGTCGGATCACAATACAACGGATTGGACCACAACATAAAAGATAGTCACTGGAGATAATAATATATCACAGACTTTAAAATACACTTTTCCACAATGAATAACTGTGCCGGATAACAGCACAACGGATTGGATCACAAGACAAATGATAGTCACTGGAGATAATAATACATCAAAGACTTCAAATTCACTTTTCCACAATAAATAATTGTGTCGGATCACAATACAACGGATTGGACCACAACATAATAGATAGTCACTGGAGATAACAATATATCACAGACTTTAAAATATACTTTTCCACAATGAATAATTGTGCTGGATAACAGCACAACGGATTGGATCACAAGACAATTGATAGTCACTGGAGATAATAATACATCAAAGACTTCTAATACACTTTTCCACAATACATAATTGTGTCGGATCACAATACAACGGATTGGATCACAGCACAATAGATAACCTCTAGAGATAACGATATATCACAGACTTAAATATACACTTTTCCACAGCTTTTAACTTCGTTGGATAACAGCACAACGGATCGGATCACAACACCCTACATACTCCCTAGAGATAATAATATATCACAGACTTCGAAATATACTGTTCCACAATTTATAATTGCGTTGGATAGCAGCACAAGGGATCGGATCACAAGACCCTAGATGGTCACTGGAGATGACAATATATCACAGACTTCAACATACACTTTTCCACAACTAATTATTGTGTTAGATACCAGCACAAGGGATCGGATCACAACACCCTAGATAGTCACTAGATGCCATATATCACAGACTTCAAAATACACTTTTCCACAATTTACAATTGTGTCGGAGGAACGACATAAAGGATTGAATCACAACACTATAGCTAGTCACTAAAGTTTATCACCTATTTCAAAACATCCTTCTGCATAAAGAATATCGAAGACGATAATTTAACGGGTTGATTCATAGCGGCACGCACCTGAGTGTCACGCCTGCATGAAGCTGGGGGAATAGCCATTTGTTGTCATTGCAGCGATATGTCAACGCCGATCCGTTGTAGTCTATGCCCACTGCCCCAGCAAATACACCCTTCCACAGAGGAAAAAACAGTACATGAACTATTGGGGTGACACACAGCAGACGGCTTACCTTTGGGGGTTTTAGGGTTTGCGACTTGTTCTTTGCACATCACCAGTACGGGACAGGGAGGGGGGGTTCAATACGATTGCATGGATACATCGGAGTGCACGTACAACATCATCCCTGCTTGCATAGTTGTTCTACCACAATCCATCCCCCCCCCCCCCCCCTCCCCCTTCACGCCCATTGAAGGCGGGCATCTAGGGGACTGTCAAAGCTGACGCACATGCCGTGCCGCTTGTAACGCCCCCCCCCCCCCCCCCCATCCGGCAACCTCTCAACCTCCGGTACGACCACCTCAGTGTGCCGCCACTGCAACGGCGGCCGCGCCCGTGTCTGCCAACGGGGCTCCAACCATGAGCAGCGGGTAAGCCCTCTCCCCCCCCCCCCCTCCCTTCCCATCCCCCCCCACCGGCCTGGACGGTCCTTCCCCTGGCCCCCGGCCTTTGCCTGCCCACCTGTGCATGTGGCATCACCCAGCGCTGACCCGCCTGACGCTGTTGGTGCCTGCTTTTGGGGGCAGCAGGGGCCCGCCTCTGCAGCCGGTGGACCCGCGCAGCCTGCCGCCGCCCGCCAACCCCAGCCCGGCGCCGTTCTTCTCGCGCACCGTGTCGCTGGAGGCGGACGGCCCGATCGGGCTGAAGCGCCCGGCGGGCCCGGCGGAGGAGGCCAGCATGCCGAGCAAGCGGCCCGCCATCGGGCACGCCCCACATGGTGTCCCCCCCCCCCCCCCCCTCCCCCCTTCCCACCATTGCGCGCGGTTCAGCCAACAACACCATCTGTGATGCTAAACTAGGACATAAATCCGGTCACGATGATGACACAATGAAACGGAGCCGCCACAACCACCCGCAGTCCCACGGCGGGGCAGGCCCTTCCCTCGCCCCATCTTCGGATTCCAGAGAGGGACATCAATGTTGAGAAGCACGTGCTCCATCGCAACCCAAGTGGTATTCATTCAGTAAGCATGAAGATCTGCGCTCTGTTGAAGACGACGTCGCGTCTGATACCACACGCACGGCGCAATATCTCCAGTTGCCTCTCCAGAACCGTGTGGCTCCCAGACGGGGGAGTCAGAACAGCCGTCCTTTCGGTCGGAAAATCCCTCTATTTGGCAGCCCGCGGCGCGCTTTCCCATCGCTTGGCTCCGCGTTCCGGGTCTCAAGGTTCTGGATTTTAGGGTTTAGGGAAGCGTTTCGCTCGCCGCCCATGAGTGGATTGCGCCTCACCGTCAGCCGCCCGCTCACCCTGCCCCACGCGCCCGCCGCTGCTCCGCAATGCCACGCAGACCCGCGCGGCGCGCCCGGCCCGGGCATTGGGCCCCGGGTGGGCGACCCCCGCTTGGCGCCACCCGCCGCCATGGCGCCCGCCGACCCGCGGATGTTCATGAGGCCCGAGCCACCCGCGGGGGTGGGTGCCACGGCGCCGCCCGGCAGCATGCCACCGGTGGGGCCGCCGGTGCCGCCTCCCGCGTGGCGCGTCGCCCCGCCGCCGTCCGCCGCCGTCAAGCCGGAGGCGGCGGATCACGAGCTGGAGGCCGGCGAGCTGGAGGAGTACGGGGACGATGACGAGTGGGACAATGACGACGACGACCACGACTACCAGGTTCGGCCGCCTCACGGCTGCCGGCTTACTTTCTCCAGCCCCCCCCCCCCCCCCCCCTCCCCCGGGTCCTGCCCATGAGCATAAGCTAACCAGCAACCCATCACAGGAACCGGACAAAGTGAGAACCTCATTGAGGAATGTTACCAATATCTACTGCCGACGCTGTTAATATACGAACACGAGGCGCTACTGCGATTAGGAACCTGCCGCAATGCCTGCCAGTTATTGAGGTCAAATGTAGGAGAAGAAAACCGAAAGCGGGATGACTATAGCGAATGCTTTTATAGGTTGCATGGATGAGGCCCAATCTAGGGCTTAATGTTAGGGTTCTTTAGGGTGCGTCGGCACCCACATATAACAATGCGAAAAAACCAAGGTCTTGGGCCGGGTTAAGAGTGACACATCTACAAAAAACCAGAAAAGACGCCGACCATGGATGTTGTTGCTGTTGTTGCTGTTGTAGCATCGGCCCGCGCGCCCCTGACATATTACCCCCCCCCCCTTCACCCACCCACACTCACACAAAACAACCGCGTCGCAGCCAACCCAGCCGCAGGAGGAGGTGCCGCCCGCAGCCAACCTGGTGCAGCACAACTCCGTGTCGCTGCTGAACGAGGCGGGGCAGAAGGCCAAGGTGACCATCACCTACACGCCCGGCACGTCCACCCGGACAGCGGAGGGAAAGGTGCGGGAGCCCCCCCCCCCACCCCCCCCCTCCCCCTCCAAACGCACACCACCAAAGAAAGACCGAGTCTGGTCTAACGCACCGGTGGAGAGAGCGGTCAAACATAACATTGTTTTATCTCACGTGTGGTATGTATCCGTCATTCAGTCGATCGCGAGTGGCTTTGATGCGGCAGTCCATCTTGCTCGGTAGTACATGTTGGTGTACTTACTGAACTATGCTATGTTTACTATGCTATGTAACGTTTAATAGTATAGTATACTATGTCATGTTTAATAGAGAGAGAGATAGAGAGAGAGAGAGAGAGAGACGAAGCTTACATCGGGCTGTAGGTGGTTTGAGGGCATCACGGCATCCCGGTTGGGCAAACAGCTACTTTATATATTATTGTATTATTTATAAATAATATATTATTGTAATATATAATAATATATTGTATTATTATAATTCTATAACACAGCAATATAATTATAATACAATATAATTATATTGTATTATATAGTTATAATTGTGTTATAATTATTATACAATATGATTGTGTTGTGTCATAATGATATTGTAATTCGGGAAACATACTATAATACAATATGTAACGTTTCATAATATGATATGCAGCATGTCCATCTCACCTAGTACATCCTCCCTAGCCGGGTGCCCAGACGCGGTGGTGCACTGCACGCAGCAAATGCCGCCGCATTGGCGAGAGTAGGGCGTCTGGCTGTGCCACTGGAAGGAAGCGTCCTGTCCGCGTCATGCTTACCTCGCTGGGCTCTAGGGCCTGCTAGGGTCCAGGGTCCATGGCGCGTGGGCGGCTGCCTGACGCGCGCTGCCCGGCCGCTCCCTACCGCCCTGCCCGGTCGCCCCCACGGCCGGCGCGCCCGCAGCTGTGCTGGACCGTGCAGGTGGCCTGGGAGGGCGAGATCATCGGGGAGGGCGACGGCATGAACAAGAAGGACGCCAAGTGCGTCCCCCCCCCCCCCCCCCACCCCCGGCCCCACCCTCCGGCCCGCGCCTCATCTCAACCCCGCCCCAGACCAGCTCCGCCTGGCCGCTACCACAAGCCATCACATCATACGCCCTTGTCACCCATCCTCGGCCGGAACTGCGTCGGCCGGACAGCTGATGGGTGCCGTCCAGCCCATTCAGTGCTTGTCTGCGCTATCATGTCATGAGCTCCCGGAGGGGGGGGGGGGGGCGATCCTGACGAAGCGATCTAGCGGATACCATTGTAAGTGCGCTTGAGTGGGCCATGGATCCTTATGGTTGTTGACACCCCTCCCGCCTACGAAGACATACACTGCTTTATATTTTTATTGATACATATATGTATATATAAATATGTGTGTGTCTGTTTTTATATACACATATATACATATATAATCTAATCAGTATATGTCTTCGCAGGCGGGAGGGGTGTCAACAACCATATGGGTCCATGCCACACTCAAAGCGCACTATATATATCGTATGTATCCTGTACTAAATGGAAAATACGTCTTTATTTGCACCAAACATTTTGTGTATGACGTATGTTTCTATAAATATGAATTAAAACGCAAAGTCCATACTGTATAGAAAGTATGAACCAACGTGGAAACACATAAAGTTGATATATCTCCATACATGGAGAAACAGCAGGATGCAACGCAAAGACTCGCGGATGTCGCGACTGATGGACTGGCGGATGTTGCGGAACATTTCGTTTGTTGGGACCCGCGAACCCAAAATTGCCACACACCGTCAGATGGCACGGTGTGTGGCAAAATGGCTTTGGCAATCCTTTGCACCCGCAGGGGCAGGCAGGGTGGCGGTTTATCGACCCGACCGCATGGCGGGTGGCCGACTTCGCTATCACACATAGAGCCCCCCGTCCTCATGGCGAGGCGCCCCGGGGGGGGGGGGGGGGGGGATGGGGCGCGTAGAGAGGGGACGGTCCTGACCGGTTTCTCTCGCCACCCCCCCCCCCCTTCCCCGCGCCCCATCAATTCGCGGCTGGCGCAGGAAGCACGCCGCCTACAACGCGCTGGCGTCCCTCGACCTGCCGCGCCCCTTCTCGCACATGGACAACGTCCCGGTGCCGCGCGACATGCAGATCGGGGGCGCCCCCTCAACCGCCAAGTAGCCTCCCCCCATCCGGCCTTCGGGCATGCTCCAGCCAGCCCGGGCGCCCCTCCCACTGCAGTTGTAAAGAGAGCCGCGAGCGTCAAGTGCCGCACGTATACACCGCCCCGCGGCAGCCGGCTTCCCTACCAACAACAGCATGGGCTGGCTGCTCCGTCCCGGCTCCATCCAGCACAGGCCGGAGCGGCTCTGGAACGCAATCAAGGATTGCAACACTTCAGAGCAACAGCGTAGGACGCCCACACAGAGATTCCTCGCTCTGTTCTGCGCAGTGGTTGGTTTGGCCGTGGGGTTCTTCCCCCATAATGGCCACACAGGGTCTTTAGAGACAAATGACCAGGAATCCCCGCCCCTTTCATGACAATAGCGTGGCACTTGATGAGAAGAAATGAATGGTTGCAGATGTGAAAAATGTTGCCGCTGCGCAAGGAGCAGTGGGGTGTTGAGGGGCAGCAGGCTGATGCTGCTGGCATCTCTATGGCTGTGTAGATGCCTAGAGGCCCAGCGTTCTGGCTCGTGCCAGCAATTCCGTCAACGCGGCCCCCGCCCACCACGCCCTAATGGCAGCCAAACCAGTGGGAGGCAAGCGTCCTGTCCTGCATTGAAAGTGCTTATTTGTAGGTATATTCCAGAAGGTGATGGAACTCGTACTTTGGCAGCATCACCACAACTTTCTGCGGATGTCACTGGACAATCGCCCGGTGGATACGCACTCGATCACATGTAGTACGGTCTCCCTGGGGGGGGGGGGGGCTGTCTCCTGGCTGGACGCGCTCCACTGTCAGATTGGCAGTGGCGGGGCTCTCTTCTGGGTTCTCAGGCAGTTGGGTCTTGGTTCTCTTCTGGCTGCTGATTTGTTTTTGGGCCAGTGTATATTGACAGGATGCTATTTATTTAGACTATATTTACATACATGTATATACGTATATATACATACATGTATGTATGTATATGTAGTATTAATATTTTCCATTCTGCTGTCCGGACGCTAGCGCGCTGCTGGGGATAAACATGTGCTCATCGCGCTTCTTCCAGCAGCATGCAGCAAGTAATTAACGAGTACAGTCTTCCACACACAGGATATCCCAATTTTGGCGGTACAAGCAAAGTACGGTGAGCTGCCCTCAACCTGTCCTCGAACCGTCTAGCAGCGCCTACTGCGTCCGTGCTACGCCTTGATATGGAGCATTATAACCGCCGTATCGTATGCAGCATTACGTGCGGTTCCTGTCGCGCATCCAAAGAGGCGTTTCAAGGTAAGCGGGCCACTCGTGTGGACATATTAGGGGGCAAGGATAGTCCGCATGTGGTTTAATTTCAAGTTCCGGAGCGCATGTGCGCCTCAGCGGCCGCTACGGCGTCAGTGATTTGGGGGCTGCAAAGCAATTTGACCGGTGGTATGTGAAGGCTACAAGAGAAGGGGGGAGGGGGGGGGGGGGGGGGGGGTTGGCCGTGTGGGCGCCGTGGTTCTTGGCATACACAGCCGTTATTAGCTTAGTTGCCGTCGCGCTCATTACGTAACGGTCGGTGTCAAACATGCAGTGCGGTGAGCGGCGGGGCGCTGTGTCGTTCGGGGGTGATCTGGCCGGCGTGCAAAGGATGGGCGGCGCGGCGGGCCTAGGGCACGCTGAAGTGGTCGATGACCTGCTGGTCGCCCCTCGCAAACGAAAGCGCAAGCCATATCTCCACCGCGTAGATCGCCCAGTTGAGGATGATGTACGCCGAGCCGCACCAGCAGTTGTACTGGCGGACGAGGTGGTGAATCTCAGACAGGTCGTCCGTGAAGGGAAGCACCTGGCCGGCAAGATGGGGAGGAGGGGAGCAAAGGGGTGAAGGAGAGGCACAGCTAGTGGACATGATTAGGCCGCTTGATCATTGGGGCGCGGTACTGAAGCGTAGCGTTTAGGTGTGTGGCCATGCTTCGAATATGTGTACCTGTACGGGATCCGAGTGCTTTTACACGATCGAGGATACGAAAGGCACTACAGACTTGGAACAACCCATCAGTGAGGTCGGCTGATCATCAATATCCAACAGCGTAGATCAATACACATGAAAGGAGAGGCGGCGCCATCGAATGGCTACTCTGTAAAGGGGGGGGGGGGGGGGGGGGGGGGGGGGCGAGCAGAGCGTAGACAGCGGCGCATCGCTGGCGTGCAGATATTGGTTTTTTTTTCTCTCCATTTCTGACTGGCCTCAAAATAGGGTTTTGAGGGTGTTTACAGGTTAAATGCAGAAGTAGAGCATGATGGGCGAAAATATTCACTCTACCTGGCGACATCCTCAACCTGCTTGTCGACCGAGTGGGCTGGTGCTGATTCCATTGATTCGGCTAAAAAGAACTAAGACCAATTGCCGTCCGCTGAGCCGGACGGGGGACGCAGGCAGGCAGCAGGGGAGGGGGCCCGCACCATCCTCATGAGGATGCTGCCCCACTTGTTTCGCGCCCAGCCCTCGCCATGGCCGCAGCAGTCCGACTTGACCGCGGGTGCGGGTGGCCAGCGGATGGTGGCGTCAAAGGCTGCGCGCTCCCGCCACCATGCGGCGCCCTGCGCAGGCACCCGGTCAAACCGGGCCCACCGCATACGCATGGTCAGCTGCGTCATGGTATGGAGAGTAGCGGCCGTGCTGTCACTTCACACGACACTGCAGTAAAAAATTGTTTCAATGCAGCTTCGCGTCAGGGATTCCGTTAGTATTCGTGGCGCGGGAGGGGGGGGGGGGGGGGGGGGGGGGCGCAAAAACGTTACGACTCATACTCGTATTCTTCCGGGGGCCGGAAACAGTGAAACCCTTGCAGCATCTCTACGACGGCCGTTTAGGCAGCGATCCAGTTACGCTGTCTAATACGGCCGTCGGGACGCTGCAAGGAAAGTCCTGGGTAGGCGATGCTCTGTTTTAGTAGTCCGCGCGGGCCGTTGAGTGTTTGTAGTGTTTAGCGTACAGTTGCGAGCTTGCTGCGGAGCTACCTTCGTTGTTTTCATCAAATCAATTTGTCATCGCCTGCCCCATGCGATTGCACAGCATACTACGACGAAATGCATGATGTCCCGTCGGACCTCGCCGACGTCCTTGTCATAACCCAGGTTCAAAGGGGCTATACTTCACACCGATACGATGCCAGGTTTACAGTCGCCGCATCCCACAGTCACCTCCCCTCAAGCTGACCTCATGCCTGGGTGTATCTGATGTATTTATACATCGCGCCCGTTCAAGCACCTCATAAGCGATGAAACCCCGTGGTAAAGCCGTATCATTTACTTGTCAGACTGTAGGAGCAGACTCCGTCCGCACCTGGTCCCGCAGCTCCTGGATGAGGTTAGGCACGCGCTCCCTCTGGCGCTGGGTGGGGGCCTTGCGGCTCGTGCAGGAGCCGTAGACGAAGTACGGCAGCGGGCAGCAGTTGTGCAGGGCCGTCGTGATGTTCCTGGCTGCGGGGTGGGGGCGGGACAGGGGCCAGGCACCGGGCGGCGGCTCAGCTGAAGGGGCGCATGAGGCGACCTGATCAAGGGCGGCTGCCTGCTTGGAAGGAGCAAGTGGTGGTGTGGGGGGGGGGGGGGGGAGGGGGGGGCAGTTCTGGGGATAGCGGCGTACTTGGCATGTTGGCTGAGATCGCCTGCAGCGCGGCCTCCGGCACCGTCTACGAGCGGACACGTGCAGCCAATGTCAGTCAGGGTTGATGCTGGCTTGGCGTTCATGCCCAGCACGTGATGCCATACTCGGTTTGACTCTACTCCAAAGAATACCACCGTGAATGTGGCGCAGCGCACCGCACAGCCCTTGAGAAACTCGAGGGCTGTCTCGAGGTCCATCCCCTCGCCGGCGTCTGCGAGGCAACGCCATCCCGTCCGTTCAGCGATGGCGCGGTGCATGGCATGGTGCGTGGCATGGTGCGTGGCCGGGGGCGCATGGCATGCGGTTGAGGAAGCAGCAGCGCAGGGAGCAATGCCGGGGTCGGGGATGATGGGCAGGTAGACGTGCGGGGATGGGGAGGGGGGCGCGGGGAGGCGCCTCTCTTCATCTCGAAGAACTTGGCCAGCGGTATCGTCGTCCACTCGGGCGTGACCGTGTTAAACCACCAGGAGAAAAGCGGGATGGTGGTCAGGACGATGACGGCCACCGTGGTGATCGCGGAGGAGCCGGCCATGTTCGCCAGCACGGTCAGGATCATCGTCCCGCCTGCGCAGACAGCGGCCACTCAGCTCAGCTCAGCTCAGCTTGCGCCATGTCATTCCGACGCCCTCGTGGCAGGTGGAGCAGGGGGGTTGCACGTGCGTCTCCATGGCGGGGGAGTGGGGGGGGGGGGGGGGGGGGGGGCGCACTCCCGATAATAATCCAGTAGAAGAAGAACGACGTCAGCGGCGACCGGGCAAAGCGGCGCCCCGGCGTCCAGGACTCGTTCTCCAGGTCCACGATGATCTGGCAGGGCCATGGCAAGGAGGGCGAGCAGTCGGCCGGATACCATTCAGACAGTCTCCCCACCCGCCAACACATTACACAGTACACATGTCTTGGTTTGGCAATCACTGCAGAGAACCCCCCCCCCCCCCCCCCACCGCTTCCACACACACCAACACACCCAACTCCGGCTAGCAACCCCCTCTTGCCTGACTCGGTGAATGTCCTTCATTTAGCAGGGAAGGAGCGCAGCCGAGGCGGGGTGCGGTCTGTGTGCAGATGGGCGGGGCCGCAGGGGGCGGCGGGGAGGTCCACCTTGTAGTGCAGCAGGACGTAGAAGATCTCCTTGCGCATGGCCTGCTCCCAGCTGATGGAGGCGATGCACCACGTGGTGACCACCGGGTACAAGATGGCGCTTATGGTGATCAACGTGTCGAGCCACTCCCTCACGTCGGCGGCGTTGGGCACCTCGACGTCACCGAAGTCCCTCCGGGGTGCTGGACTCACTGGCTCCGGGGTGGTAACCTGGAGACAGCGGCGAGTCGGCGTGACCCCACGCCACCGTACCATTCAGCACTGCTACCAGCCGCTCCCGCGCAGCCTCGGGCAGCAGCAGGAGCAGCATGGGGGCACTTTTGTCTTCCACTGCTCACCTCCGCGTTGACGCCATACGCAACGGAGAGGATGGTGATATACATCGCGAGCACATTTGACGCGATGACTGCCACGTTGGCAAGCATCTGCCTGCGGGAGTGCCACGCGCGACCGTCACATCCGCTGAGCACTCCGGTGGCGAGCGTAGGGGCGGGTTGATGCAGCGTGACGCAAGCAGGCTGGGGGTGATGGCGGCGGGGAGGGGTGGGGACACACCGCAGGAAGGCGCCGCGCAGGAAGCGGTGCCAACAGAGCTGCGACTTGGCGACCCGCTCCGGGTCCAGCACAAAGTCGTTGGACGACAGCGGGTGGTCCGTGAGCCACACGCGAGAGGGGCCGTTGTCCAGCTCCGCACCGATGACGGAGTGTTTGACCCACACCTGCCGCCAGCCCAGTGCCAGCAATCAGCGTGCCTCGAGACTGCCTTCCTTGGGCCACCCAGCGGGGCGCTACCAAATCATTCCACACCAATACGTCCGGCTCCCGCGCGCGGTGCCTCTACCCAGTCTTCTCAGCCCAGCCTGACGACCGCCCAAGCACCCATCTACCCAGTGATTCTTCCTTGATTGTGCCATGCCTCTGCGCCTTCGTATCCGACCCACCTGTCCTGCTGGCGACCCCCCCTCCCCCCCCTTCCCCTCCCCAAAGAGAGCATCACCATCGAGACGTCAGCCCCCCATCCCTGCGCGGCGTAGTGTCAGCTCCGCGCGCACCTTGAAGGGCAACATCTGCAGCTTGCGGTCCGGTGATACTCGCTGCGCGGCCTCCGGGATGACAGAGCGCAGGTTGAGCGGGATAAGCGGTCGCGCCCAGGGGAAGCTGTGCGCCATGGGGTCCAGCCGCGGGTCGCCGTCCTGCACGCCTCCATCGTCCTCCGGCAAATCACCTCCCAGGGGGATGGAGTACATCGAGAGCTCCGTGGACTCGTGGGCCAGGGTCAGCGCCATGTCCGTCCCTCCGGTTGCCGACCAGCCCTGCACGTCGCCACCCCCACCGCTCTCTGCGTGCTCCAGTAGCTCCACGACATCGGGTGCCGCGGTCGGTTCGGCTGGCGGCGGTTCCGGTGTCATCGGCGTATCGGCCGAGCGGGACTCGATGACAGGACCGCCGCCCGCGCCGTCAGCCGCATCCCTGCCGCTCATCGTCGTCTCGCGCCAAGTTGACGGGGCCTGTGGGACAAATACTGGTTGTTACCAGACCTTTTGCCGAGCACAGCTTCCTAGACGCGTTTGAGAGACCACGCGGCTACCTAAAAAGTTGGCGACCAGCAGGCGGTCGCTCCGCGGCTGTCCGGACAGCCCGACGCCGGGGCCAACAACTTTCTGCGCGCCGAGAGACGCGCGGCTGGCTGGCTGGCTGCCGATGAACACCGCGCCCGCGACCGCGCCCACCGCGCTGACGATGATGGCAGCAAGGATGACGCAGCAGCAGCACGCGCGCATTGTCATTAGGCAGGGTATGGCACGGATTGAGGGCATTGTCTAGGGTAAAACTAGGGCTTTAACCAGGTCAGCTTCGCTGTGCCCGGGCGCTGAGTCTCGAAGCCAACTGGTGACAGCATCGGATAGATTTTGCCATGCTGGATGCCACTCTGGCAGACTGGGTCGCCATTGGCAAAGAGCTCGGTACTTTATTTCAGGAATCATGAACGATCTCCTGCTGGTCGTCATTGCCGTGATGAATCCGTAATTGTTTCTGCCACCCCAGCTCTACCCTGATGCCCTCTCTTCCTCATAGCTTGCTGCGGAAAGCGTCGGAGCATCAGCGGCACCCTATCGCACGCCACCGACACCTCTCTGCACATCACACCCCAACACGCCGCCCGCCTCTCCACCCGTCGGTCGCCTTACAACTACCGTAAACTTTCTTCTGCTAAAATGGCTATGGCTATGAAGGCTTGCGCTGGGCTGGGCTCCACCGCCGCCCTGAAGCCCCGCACCGCTGGTAGGTTTTGCCGACCTCGCTTGATGCGGGCCTGTGGGATAGGACGCCGCCTCTAAGCGAGCGCGACAGACAGCCGCGTGGCAGCGGGGTCTGAGCCGTCTCCGCGTTGCAGCTGCACACGAGGGTGCTGTCATTATGCGCTGCAGTCTCGATGTAGTTTAAGGCTGGGCGGCCACCGTATTTGGCGTTGTTCTAACGGAATCTTCCGGCTCTCGTTGCGGCTGCAGGCCTCAAGGCTCGCCGTGCTGTGGCCGTGCGCGCTACCCCCCGCGTCGTCGCCAGGTAATGCGCGTGCGCACCTTGCGCTCGGCTTTACGCGCTTTGGTTTTTCGGGAAACCTTCAATCTTGCTGACTCAGGTCTGTGACGCTACCACAGCGCCGAAGGCTTCGACCGCGACTGGCTGAAGAGCAACCCCCTGGTCTTCGTCCTGGGCACCGTCGGGTACGTTCCCGCCCGGTCTTGCTCTGCTGCCAGCTTTTTCTTTTGAAAATGGACAACTCCTACCGGCGTGATCACCTTGCCTTACTGACAGAATTTTTTTGTAAATATGTAGCTGGACCGTCCCCTCCTCCATCCCCGTCAGCGGCTTTGAGGGATCCTCCCTGTTCGGCAAGTTCACCTCCAGCATTGGCACTGAGCTGGCTCACTTCCCTCAGGGCCCTGCCCTCACCGACGAGTTCTGGTAAGTTGTGCCCATTTCTTTGTATGTCCCCGCATGTGGGACTTCGCAGGGGCAAGGGAGCTGTTTTGCCGGACTTTTCCTGACATTTGCGTGCCAACTTCGCAGGCTCCTGATGATCACCTGGCACCTGGGTCTGTTTGTGACCCTGACCCTGGGCCAGATCGGCTTCCAGGGCCGCAAGCAGGGCTACTTCTAAGCTGTGCATAGAATATAGGCACTAATACTACGCGGCTGTAAATTCAACTCTTTGCAATACTCAGATGTGAAGCACAGGGTGCCCCACAGCGAATCCTCCGCATGCACAATATGGTTTTCCTGCAAGTCCGGCTGTTTTCCTCAATGAATGTCAGTGACCTAAGATGGCTTGCATGAAGATGGTTCAACTGTCCTCCACTCAACTACTTATGGGGGGGGGGGGGGGGGGGTATAACAGCCTGGGAGTCCATCAAGGTCTGCTGCCCGGAGAAATGCTTGCACTCTGCCCGGGCTTGAAACTCGTGGGAAAGCGTTGCCAAAGACAGTCTGCATGTGGCTGGTATGACCTCGCAGCATGATATGCTTTACTGCTTCATGCTTTGTCTGTTTAAGACGTGCGATCGTACGCAACACATTGTAAATGGCTGGATTGTCACAAAGCAACAGTAGCAACCATGTCTCACAGTGTGTCAATAAATTCGCATGCCAGGTAGGCATATGCGCGCTGGCGTGACAACCTTGGACATGCTGCATTGATTTCACCGATTCGAATTGCTGGTATGGGAGACTGCGCTTCAAGAGTTAATTTCCACTGATTGCCGATTGTCTGCGTGCTGGCAGTTCAACAAAAACACTCTCGTGCCTGCCAGATGTTTGCGTCATTCAATGCACAAGTTTAGTGACCAATTTGTGCACTGCATGGAGAAGTGTGATGGTGCTGGTGCGTTCACACCAGGGTTGTGACCAGAAGAGTTTGGTTTGGACCGATCTGAACCGCAGTTTGGACTGAACCGAACAACTGAACTGCCCGAACCGTACTGAGTTTGGCTCGAACTACCACCAAACTGCGTTCTGAATATGCCTAGAGCTGGCTGGTGCAATGGTTTAAATGCAGTGGCGATATGTTTTCGGCAACAATTTGTATATTGATTAATGGAAAGGAAAATATTATACAGGTGTTGGTGTCTAAGTGCGCCCCTTGCCCTCCCGGCCTCGCGGCCAACCATCTAGGTAATTATTTGCCGGCGCATCATGTATTGTTGGATGTCTCCATGACCCCATCGCCGCGTGAGATGTGATGGTCGGCGACTCCATATCAGGTTGACAGTGGACATGGCTTAGGTTTGGGTATTGGAGTGTGGAAGTGCTGTCTGCTGGACATCTGGATGCTGCCGGTGCACCCATTGGTGCACCTTATCTGGAGGGGTTATGGGGCTTGCGCGGCAAGTTCCTCGCAGTAGAAAACCTTATTATCTCTATGTACAGACCCTGCGGTAACCCGTTGGGGTCAAATGTACAGTTGAGTGTTGAGTTACGGTGTAGTTCGGAGACCCCCGACTTCGGGCGATTGTCGAGTCAGTTCAGTTCGACCTGAATTCGAAGGCTTCAGTTCGGTTTCGGCCCAAACTCCCAAACCACCGCTAGTGGAACAGAATTCGGCACAACCTTGATTCAGAGCGATGGATAGCCATCAACATGCCATGCAGCACTCAACGTCTCAACCTCTCTCATAGTAGTTATGTTTCCCCATGGCAACAAATCATCAAATAATTTCCTTATGGCCGCGTCGCTAGCTACTCATATGCCGCCATTGCTCTACGAACCCATTTACAGCCACCATAGGACTACCGGGAATCAAGGCACACTACTGAAGGGGCGCTGATTATGTGCTTAATGCTGCCACTCTCAACCTGTGCCCCATCTGTCAAGTAACAGTCTGTCTTGTTCTTGTAGTATACGGGCGGATTCAAGACAAACTGAATGACATTGCAACGCGCAGTATGCATTCTATTCCTTGTGCAGTGTACCCGTTTTTAACTGCTTAGTATTATACGACGAGTTTGAAAAGAATAATACAGTACTTGGAACCCCGTTTGGATTGTGACAAAACCGATATATAATAATGTCTGCGTTCCCTGTTAATAGGCGTTATTCTCATATGATGCTAACTATGTACCGACTAGGATGTACCGTGTATGGGCACTATGCCGTGTATGTCGGTTAGAAATTTACACGATAGAAATTTTACTTACAATATTAGACTGTGCCGGGCAGGCACCTAAGGATTAATTGCCTGTCATTTACTCATTTATGACCCGATGCGCATCGGAGGAGATGAATTCAGCCAGTATATGCAACAATAGGCATGTGTTATGATGACCGTAGTGATTCGTAATAATACTCCCCGTATGATATCGAGCTACCTATAGCGACTATAGCTATACTATAATAGTTCGGCACTCTACTCGTCTTGTATCGTCGCCGATTGGCATTCCGCTTTCATCGCACGCGCTAGTCCGGAGTCGACTCGCCACGAGCATTTCTGGAACCCGAAACGCTGTTCTGAATAGGCAACACACGCGAATGAGAACACACGGGCTGAGCTCCCGGGGTGTCGTAGTGCTGCTGTAGCGTCCGCAGCATCTAATATCAAGACAGACGGGAAACTTCAGGCCTCTACCTCACATTATTCCTACTGTCGTCGACGCGGCCTCTCGTAACAGAGCCCGCCCGCGTTGGAGAGCAATCATAGCTGCAGCGCGCATGTACTCGTCACGCGCGTGCAGGAAAGGCTCCTACTATTTCTGCGCTCGGTAAAAGGCGGACGAATACACAGCCAACAACGGACGACGTGCCGCCGCCTCCACGTATTACGACCATACTCTCATCCACCACCAGCGCTGGACGGGCGCTTTAAAGGTAAGAGCGCCCTCTCCAGGGTCTACATTTCTTGTCTACAGCTAGCAACACATCACGCTCACTGGCCATATACGCTCGTTTGACCACGCCGTTGCTTTGCGACGTAGTCTCATGTCTGCGACGACGATGTGGATTCATGTGGCAAAGCCTGTCAGAATTACATCATCAGAATTGAAAATAGCAAGCTGCAACGGAGATCTTATTCACAGATAATGGTGTACACGCTTGCCGCTCGGCGCATCTTCCTCCTCCTGCGTGAATATTTACATGTATGTTTGGTCGCCGGAGCTCATGGATGTCCGCCGTCGTCTGGTCTCGACAGCATAACCATCATTCAGTTATATGGTGTGACACATATATCACATATTTATTTATGTGCTATATGCTCAAAGATATGTGTAGCAACACATACAGCACTTTCGGCATGCTACTGTGACTCCGGAAAAGCGCCATTGATCGTCGGAGTCTGCCTGGCGACGGTTTATGGATCATGGTGCCGCCCGGAGGAGGATGTTTCCTATATATATCACGACCCTGTCCGACTCCAGCTAGTATGTCGACCGAGTCACGCCACGCGGGCATTGTGCATGCCCTATATGTGTCTCGAACAACTGATCAAGGGAAAATTGCGACCTCGGCGGCCGGCCCAACTTGACAACCTACGATACTATGAAACCTCAAGATGAGCTGCACATTTCTGGGGCGTATCCAATAACACTAAGTTACACTTTACTATGTAAATACAATGTTCACCGTCGGATGGTCTCACTAACTGCAAATGCATTCTCACTGTGAGCCTGTGGTAGTTACACCGTAGATGACTTTGTTCATGACCTCCCCCCCCCCCCCCCCCCCCTAAACCTCTTTCTGGAGCAGGATCAAGGGTCAAATAAGAAACATACAAGGAAGACAATATGAGTTGCCAGAGGACGGTCTTTCCCTCAGCATGGCTAGCTCTGATAATGCTTGTCGCTGTTGCGGTCTTTGGAGCTGATCATGCGTCTGCTGTGACGCTGGCGGCTGACACAGCTACTGTCAGTTCACTGCTTCAAGATCCTGTTGATGCCACTGGTGCGTCTCATAACTTTGAAGCTGTGGCTCAAAACATATATCATGCGCTGCATGACGCGTGCCAGCATGCATTTGATGCTTGACAGGAGCGTGATACTATTCTATGAGACTGTTGTGTACTGCATTGATGCTCAACATATGCGTCATTTATGCCATGTATGGCACGCATATTATGAATTATCAATGTACAGCCCACAATTCTGCTGCACGAATCCGTGCATTTGTTGTATGCGGCTTCCACATTGAGCTGTTTATGCATGAGCAGCCGCTTAATATCGCACACAATGCAATGACTGTATCAATTTATTCTGAAAACACAGTGCCGCGTTTGGACTCTGCAGATGGGGAGGCCTCCAGCATTGGCCAGATGGGGCGGCGGAGTCTGCTCAACGCAAATGATTGTACGTCCACCTCCTAATCACCATTGTCCACAACCACATACAACGCCACGCCTCCTGAGGCTATAGACAGGTCGGGAAGTATTTTGTCAAGCCAATATGGGTTACTCTATTGTCAACGTTGATAGATGCCACCCCACCTTCATGCAATCATTTCATGCCTCAGTTATACACGAATAGCAGGAACCGATCTTTCCATGCAATCAGTCACAATGATCCAAATACTGCCAGCACAGGTAGTATGTGGCTGCGCCTTGCAGACGGTCTTGATTTTGGGCCGTATGTTGACAACCACTGGCGTGTGTATGGGATGCGGCAGATGGGAGCTTGTGGCTGCTCTACAGGAAGCTGTTCCCTGCGCCCAGCAGCACTAGCAGTCCTACCCCGGAGAAGATCAGGATCATCAAGAAGCTGTATGGATGCCATGACGACGGTATGCCAGACATACCTTGCTACCCATCAACACCGCCATCATGCTGCTGCCCATGATAAACCATACCTGCAACCTTACTACTACTGATAGTACCGCTACCGGCCCCAAAGCACTGCAACATTATATTGCACTCGGGCAGGAAACGGTTTAGTGAGTGAAGTGTGTATGTTGTTATGATATGCACAAGTGAACGCCATCTGCATGTCTGCATGTCAGTAGTGATATGCACCTCAATTTATCAGTGGCTGAATTAGGTGCGGTGAATGATTGGATGTTTTAGTTTTCATTGTTTGCTGCCGCGTGTTCTGGATTCCTGAGCAGATGATGATGCTCGCTTCTGCACGATCCTCAACGAGAGGCTGTTCCTGGCTCTTGATGAGCTGGATTTCAAGATTGGACGCGAGTATGACTTGGACGATGACTAGGCGTGCCACTCTGAGGATGGAACGGCGCACCGCCTGACTTTATGACCCATAAGTCCTAAATTCAGGGGAGGGGGGGGAGGGGGGCGAGTAACCGCTTCAACGGCGCGGGGAGTTATGGTTTGCTTGAGCGATATACCAATGGAGAATCGCAGATCCCTGAGATGCACAGCCAGTCCTTGGTTTGAAAATGTAATACAGACAATGTAGTTCTATACCACGCAGTATTGGGTTGCACTGAAGAAAATCATGGATACTGCCGCTGCTGAGGCTTTGCTATACTTTCACCTCAACGAGAGGTGAATGTGCTCTATCATTATGTAGCAGCACCTTGCTAAGAGATGATGCTCGCAACTGCCCTGCATGTGCTTCAGCACAAACTGTAGTGTTCCGTTTAGCTGGATGTCTTTACACTCACACTATACGTAAGAATATTACTTGGAACATTAAGAAATGACGGTGTTTCTGCAGCATAATGCAAGGTATTCGTACAATCTATCAGAATACAGCAGGCTCCAGAGTCAGCTCATCCCTTGCCTCATCATCCACAGCATGTGAATGTGTGCATTAGTGTGTTTGTCTACATCTCTTATCATCTTGCGGCCTCATGATGTGACTAGTGCAGGGGCAGTCCATATGCGAATTTCGGTACGCGTTAGCCTCTATAGCCTAAGGATTATAGTATTATACTCGTACCCTGCTCGCTGATGCTTCGCTGCTGCGCTTGGTGGGCTGCGCATGCATCAGCACATGCAGCCGCGGCTGCAGC
>VCJN01002006.1:0-88537 GCA_006384855.1 Tetraselmis striata
CGGTGTGGTGTGTTGTGCCATGCACCGCGTTGTTCGCTTATGGTGTTGCTGCTGCTGCTGGACAGATGGCGTCGAAGATCGTGGAGGGGAACTACGCGCCCGTCGGCGTGCCCGCCGAGTGCGAGCCCTATTCGCGCGAGCTGTCCGCGATGGTGGCGGCGCTGCTCACCACCGACCCCTCCCGGCGCCCCTCCATCGGCGAGGTGTCCGCCATGGCCAGCACGCACCTCCTCAAGGAGCTGACCAGCCTGGCGGTGATGGACAACAAGCTGCGCGCCACGCTGGAGTACGAGCCGCAAGAAGCGGCGGGAGGACAAGGAGGTGAAAGAACCGCAAGGAGGAGGCGTACAAGCGGCTGGTGTCCTTTGGGCGCGCCTCCACCTCCGGGCCGCCCGCCTACAAGGACACCTCCGGTGCCGCCCCCCGCCCCCGCCCAGCCACCGCCGCCCCCACCGCTTTGGCGCTCATGGCGCCTCTTGGTTGCCTCCAATCAATGCTTGTCTACACGGGTCCTGACGCGCCTATGAGAGCTCTTGGTATTAGCGCCTCGAATCGGGCTTGCATTCAAGGTATGCGAACATCCGCTGTAGTTCCGTTGTATTTCATTTATGTTTGACCCAGGGCAGGCAGGGCAGGCTCCGTGTTCCTGTCACCGCATCATTAGAGTGTAAGGTTGTTTAATGTGCGCCGGCACCTGTCCGGCTACTGGACCCAGCATCGAATCGCCCGGTATTTGCCACTGGGGGGTTGTAATGATATCGATAATAGTAGGAGACCCAGGCATGGGGGATCCGACGAGGTGCACACTCCGCTCGCCTAGGTGTACCGGCCCTTTGTGCGTCCCCCAAGTAGGAGGCGCCACTCGAGCGCGGGCCCAGGCGGTGGCTGGAGGCCTGACTCTCGTGCCGCATTGGCCGCCGGCAGTTGCGGGCGGCGCCGGCGCTGTCCAGCCTGCAGACGAGCCGCGGCGGGAGCGCCAAGCAGCGCCTGCCGCCGCTGCACGGCGGCGGCTCGGGCCCCGGCTCGCCCATTGGTACCGAGCTCGCCGGTGGTGCGGCGCCTGGAGCGGCTGGAGGTGGCCGACGGCAACCTGGAGGGCTCCATCAAGCGCATCCCGCTGCACGTCAGCAGCCGGGACGACATGGCCGCCATGGTGGGCCGGGCGCGAGACCATAAAGATCAACCAGGCGCGTCGCTGCCCCACGCCCCCGGCCCGGCGCGTGTTTTTGGACCGGCCAATACACTGACGATATTTAAAGTGCATTCTCTGGACGCTCTCCCTGTAACCAAAAAGTTTATATTTAAAGTAGTTTGAATTAAAATTAAATTAAAGCGCGTAGGGCGGGGCCTTGTGTGGGCCAACGTAGCAGTGTTGCAGTATAGCAGCAGTAGCAGTACTAATATTTCGTAAGTGGCACTCTTTAGTACCAGCAGTACACGGCGAGGGTTACTGTCTATGATGGGTGCCTACTGCAGTAACACCGTAGTAGGAAGAATAAGAACACACTAGGAACAGTGTAGGAACAGTGGGAACACCGCGCCAAAGAACCCGCCCTGCCTGCCAGACGCCACATATGCGGACGGAAATACTGCGGGACTATAGCTAGGCATGATCTTATTTCTAGCATCGATGCAAGCCAAAGTGAGTGAACCTTTTTAATATGGGGTTCTCATGGGCGTCGACGCGCAGCCCGCCTCCAAACCGGCACCCGTATTTCCTGAGTAACGTATGAAAATACACGTTGATACGTTATTTTTGGCACACAGTCACATCGACATTTTTGTTCTCTCGAGTGTCGCTTTTGGGCTCCACTGACCCCCCCCCCCCCCCCCCCCCCCCCCCCTTTGCCGTCGGTGTGCCCGGTGTTCTCTCGCATGCGCAGGCTCGGCTGCGGCCGGTGCGCGACCCGCTGGCGCAGCTGCTGCACCAGCTGCACAAGATTGTGTGGATCGAGCAGCTGCCGCCCGGCGCCTCGCGCGACGGGCGCCGCCGGGTGGTGGTCGCCTTCAAGCGGCACCTCTTCAGCGCGCGCCAAAACGCGGGCTCCATCAAGAGCCTGCTGGTCAAGCTGCAGGCGGGTGGACCGGAGCTGGTGGAGCAGTTTGCGGGCTTCGGCCACCAGGACGGCCCCGACGCTGGCGGCGCGGACAGCGCCCTCGGCGGGCGCGGGGGGCACGTCACGTACGAGGAGTTGCGGCAGCTCATCGAGCACCTCGCTCGGGAGACCGGCTTTTACGAGGCGCTGCGGGAGGAGATCACGCAGCGATGAGGCTGGCGTGGAGGGCAGTCCGCTCGGGGTCCTCCCCGCTGCACCTCGTGCACGCCGCAAGTCTCGCCTCCCCTCCGTATTTCCATTATTTGGGCTGAAAACGGGAGAGCTGTGACGGCGGGTGGGGGGGGGGGGGGGGGGGGGGGAGACAAGCGAGAAAATCTCGTCGTTCTCACTAGCGGGACGCGTGGGGCCGAGGACGTGTCGCATGGGGAGGCTTCGTCCGCCGTGAAGCATGGCCCCCAGGAGTCGCGAGCCAAGTCGCAGCCAGGCCCCTTGGAGGGGGGGGCGGGGGCATACACCCCGTAGAAGGGCAGCCAGGCACCGTAGAGTACGCCCCGTGATCGGGCTCTTGGCCGTTAGTTTGGCGGTCGTGCACGTCTCGCGTAACCAACCCACCTCGTGGCACTGCGCACGAACGGCGGCGGGTACGGGGTACCAGTATCGTCCTGCTATTTATGCATTGCGCTCCTCGCTGCGGCGCGCATTGTCGCCCAACCAATTTTTTTGTAAATATACTGCGAGCATCCAGAGCGCGAGGCGCAGCTCACCTTGGGGATGCGGGCACATGCGGGACACCGGCACACGTGCGTACACAATAGCGACTAACATGGAAGACCGCCCAACGGCCTCAGAAGCGTCACGTCGCTCTGGTGGCGCCACGAGAAATACGAGACACACCGCCGACATCGCACTTGGCCGGTTAGTCGTGAGCAGGATGTACGTAGTGTACATGCAAGAGTACAACACCGCGTGGACGCGCGCAGCGCCGTGGGTGCTGTGACGTATGGAGATACGCGCCCTGTCGCAGCTGAAAATGCGGGTGTCATCAATATTCTAAGCCTGTCCGTGGCATATGCCCCCCGGACGAGCGCCCTTTAATCCTATCGCATGCCCTTTAATCCTTGCAAATACCATTGCTGGTGTATGTTTTTACATCAGGGCTTAAACATATGCGCACTACAAACAGAACAGCAACTATGTAAGGTTGCCAGCAAAAGAGAGACATAAGCCTGAAACCAAGGTCAAGCAGAAGCCCAGGGAGCCAAGAACCAAGGGAGAGCCAAGGGAACCACAAAGTCGCCAAGCTGCCAGGAACCAAAGGGACCACCGCCCCGGGGTAGGTCATCAACCGCGGCGAGTACGCTTGCAGCCAATGACCCGGGTCCGAGCAACACAGGCCGACGAGCGACGCGACGTAGGCGCAGGAGCACCATCACGTGCCACGCGCGCAGCCGCGGCCGCGACCCCGCCAAGAGCGTTGTCTGCATGTGCCATGTTGATGAGCAAGGAGAAACGGCGGCGCCACACAGACAAGAGCTGGCCGAGTTTTTGGCATGTGTGTGTGTGTGTGGCTAGCTCGCGCGGCATAACGGCATACCATCGCTCGTACAAGCATGATGGGTGCCCTTCAACAGGGGCAGCTTCAGCATGACCTGTGGCCGCGCGTGGTACAGAATGAGATGTTTGCGATCGACGCCACGTGGTAGACAACACAGACGGCAACTTCAATAAAGCAAAAAGAAAAGCGCACGTACTGGAAGTCTTGAATCCCCATGATTTCTTCTCATCTCCACCCCATTCCACTTCAATTCGCCCCATTTCGCCGAGATTCGTGTTTGTTTAGTACGCGTGCTGACCCTGCTCACCTTCGGTGATCACAACATTCCACATAAGTCTTTGCATGTAGAAATCCGCGGGCATCTTCGCCTTGGTGCCCAAGCCATGGGGCTACTACGGGGCCATGAAGCTTCGCGTTTCAATGCATGCAAGCCTCCTACACCAAGGGGGCAGCCGCTTCATCCGGTCATTGCACTTGTAGGAATGTTTAATTCTCGCCTATGACGTTGTTTGGCACAAGGCTAGAACCACCAAAACATGGCCAACGCACAGGGGAGCTGCAACATTAATGTTAGTGGTGTAGCTACCGTCCGTCGCATTTGCACGTGCGCTCCCGGTGGTGGGTGGACATGTGCATGTCATGTATGACGCGCTAGTCTGAGCCCAGTCAAAGCATGCTACCGTTGCAATACATGAGCATTTTCATGACAGTGTGCCAATACTGCAGGCAATACTCCACAAATTTCAATCCCACAATTTTCCAATCTGCAAGATAAGCGCCCTGGCTGCGCCTTGCTGGGTGAAAAGTAGTGCACATAAAGTGCTTTCGATTCCGCAGGGGCATGCTTATACCACCCGCACCGTGTGCTAAGTGCGATCTCGCCCCCATCAATAACAATTTCACGACTAGCGCACATGTCCGCGCGCATGTTGCAGCAAATGTCGCCCATGACCAAAGGGAGGAGCCGAAATGACGACGGGGCCGACTCGACGTGGAGAGGCATCCAAGAGGTCGTCGCGCCTGTGAGCTTGCGTGGAGTTGCACATTACATGCTCCTATCATGCCCCCCAACCACAATGAGTTGGCTGGCTGGCATGCCAGAGTAGGGGGGTATCTTCGACAGACAAAAAAACAACATTTCGCCGTTTTATCGAAACGATGTAACAATGAACGCACTAGAAAGCCCTGCTCACGGGCTTTCTATTCCGCTATTCAGATCTAAACTCTGGTTTAACCTCGAAATGTTATGATTTTTTGCGTGATTGCAAGATTACTGCTCTGCAGGCCAAACAGCCAGTTTGCGAATGCCGCATGCAGCCAACTAGCTCATCATAGACGCGAAACCACGCGCCGAGCAGTACGGGGTAGGTCGCTAACACATGTATCTCGACGACCATGGGAGAATTAAAAACGGTTCTTTTTGTTCAAATGCCGGCGTGCCGTGCGCTCAAACCGGCCACAACCCTGTTTCCCAACACATGTTGCAGTGATATTGCCAAATGGCAGGTGCTGCGCACGCACCTTACATCATGGAATTGACCCTAGCGCACCATGTGCACGCCCTTTCATGGGTTTTCCCGCCATGACCGCAACGGCCTAGGTCTTGCGTGCATTTATTGTCTAGAAGCGCCCCAAGCGAAATCACACCCATAAAACATGCAGACTTTTGTTGCCTGCTGTAATTTCTACATCACAGGACGTGCTGTGCTTTTAGACTCCCTAATGCCTGACTGAATGGTGAGCGTGCGCTGCCTCGCACCAGTCGCTTAATCTGCGCCCAGCATTTGTGTTTTGTGCGTGCGCATGATCCTGGCCCGCAAACGAGTCTATGTATAATATGCGGAAGTGTATCGATACTACATCATGCCATCGCACGATTGGCGGCACGGAGCGCTTCCAACAGTATAGTCATGGCCTCAATCGACATTATCGTCACCGTCATGGCGGGTAGCGCGCGTTGGTGCGGCCCACACACAGGCTGCGGCGCAGGTCCTGCGGCACGCGAGTCCGCGCTGCTACAAACCTCCCCACATGATAGGCATGTACACTGCCTTCAACGCAACGGGAACAACGAAACCACGATTTTGCCAATGGATATGCATTAAGATGTGCACATCGTAATGAGAGCAATCGCCGGCGCCGGACCACCGGTGCCGGCGCACCTAGGAGAGCCCTGGTCGTTGGCCCCAACATGGGCCCCAACATGCAACCCATAACAACATTCCCCATTGTTCCGCGATAGTTCCGCCTGCCTTTGACATTTGAGACAGGTTTCGCAGGTGTATAGTGGAAGCTGTCTCGCTTCTGCATCTACACCGGTAGGCGTTCATGGCAACACTCGCTTCCTCCCTACACATATGCATCGATATGTGTCACGTCATTGTGGACAAAGGGCGTGCCCACAGCACGGATTGGTTGATGACATCCCGCAGCAGCAGATTCCCTGGAGAGCGCAGCGCACAGGGCGATGGCAAGTTTCCCTGCATTGCGGTTCGGGTTGTCCCTCTTGACATTGCGCACAGCGGTCCCCTCGCCAGAGGAATCAGCGCGATGCGGCGTCAGCCGGCCAGTAGTGCGCACGACCCACCAAGAAGTCAACCAGGCAGCTGATTGGCCACGTAGATAGACGTGGGTTCCTGGGGACGGCATGGAGCGGGACTCCTGCTCTATGTGATGGGGTGCAGTTGCGGATGTAAAGTATGGGTTATCGCCAGGGGTGTGCCTGCTTCACCTCTTCTGATTCTCCCTGAAGCGGCTGGGCTTCCGCAGTTGGTGCCAGCCGGTGCGGCTGGTCGCTATTGTCTGTCAAGACCGAGAAGCAGCTGGGAGGGGACCTAAGCGGGTGGCGCTGAATCACTGATGTTACACATGTGGCAGCGCCACCGGGGCGGTGGCGGCTGCGGATGAATGGCGCGGCTGCCCTGGCAGCCGCCTCATATTCTACAGAGACGCAGGCTGCGCGCGCCGTTGCGGCGGCGGCGCAGCGTGGCGGTACAGAGAAGCTACGGCGGGTGAGTGCCGGTACAGGTGCTGTCTATCACGAATCTACTGTGGCGTTATTAATTCAGGGATGGTAGAATACATACTATCAACCTACATCGACATGGACTGGCGGATGTCGCCTACGAGTGCGGCTCCGATAGAGGCGTCACCTCCATGCATATCCACTTGTTGCGGCGGTCGCGCACGTGGTGCGGGTTCATGTAGGGCTTGTGGCACTTCTTGCAGACGTTCACGGCGCGGCTGGCGACGGGCGGCGGCCGAGCGGCGGCTTGCGACGGCGGTGAGGGGCGCATGTGGTAGGACGGAACGTGTGGCGGAGCCGGCGAGGGCGCCATCGGCATCCCGGGGTGCGGCGGCGCCGGGTACCAGGGGCCCGGGTGCGGCGGCTGCTGTGGCATTGCGCCCATCGGCAGCATGGCGAGCCCGGGCGGCGGGAACATCGGCAGCTGCGGCACCAACGCGGGGAGGATGCCCTGCCCCGGCACGTGCACCCACACCAGGTGCCCCCCCGGCGCGCCCTGCGGCATGTACGACGGCAGCACGCCGGGCGCGGGCGGCGCCGGCGCGTGCGGCGGCCACTGCGGCTGCAGCGCTGCGTATGAGCTGGCCGCGACGCCGGCGGGGGGCGCCGCAGTGTTAACCCTGGTCGGCAGCGGCAGCTCCGAGTTGTCGACGGCCTCCTCGGCGGTGGCGGTGGCCAGCGGGCTCGGCGAAACTCTTGCTGCCGACGCCATATCGGCCGACGCCGACGACGCTGCGGCCTTGCGCGCCTACGGCCAACGCGAATAGCCGGCAGTCAGACCCTGCGTGTTCGTGCTCGCGGGACGCACTCGAAGCAGCAGCAGCAAGTCCCCCTTCCCCCCTCCCCACTGCCCCCCCCCCCCCCCCCCCCACGCCCCGCCGCTTCCCACGGCAGCAAGTCCCCCCCCCTCCCCCCCCCCCCCAACCCCACACACACATCCCGCTCCCAGTCAATAGTGCACCTGAATTCTATATCTGCGTTTTCACTTTAGCGCACCTCTATTTTGGCTTGGAAGCGCGCAGCTTTGGAGCTGCCGAGCTGGCGCGCCGACGCGCCGCTGCTGGGGCTGCTCCCGCTGTTGCTGCCCCCTCGCCGGTTCCGCTTGCGCGGCGCGCCGTGAATTTTGTTTCCCGCCTTGGATGCCACCCGCTCAGGGCCGTTGCTGAGCGAAGGCAGGTCACCCGCGGGCACGAGGCCGGAGGGCGATACCGGCATGTCCGTCCCGCGCCAGCGCGTCGCAGCGCGGGGGTGGCACGTGCGACCGCGAGCCTGCAAGCGCCGACAAACGGGGGGGCGACCAAGCGGTCAGCCCTTCGCGCCAGAGATACACCTGCGCGGCGCTCCCCGCTACCAGCCACTCATACTCAAGCCACTCAAAACACCCCCCCTAGCGGCTCCAGCGTCCGAGGCAGCCGCCCACCTGGTCAGCGACCGGCTGTTCCAGCTGCCTCGCTCGAGCGGCCAACTGGGCGGGGTGACAGCTTGGCAGCTCGCGCTGCTGCTTGCACCCGGGCCAGACCACCCCCGATAGTCCGCCGTCTTTGCGCAAGCAGCGATGCAGCACCAACCCCTATCTCGCCTGTCTCAGCTGTAAGACGACAGAGCACGCGTATATGTGCTTGGAGAGCGGTTGTAGCCCGCTGTCGGCGCGCCCCGGGACGTTAGGGCGGTGCCGTTGGCGGCACTCTGCCGCCATGCTGCCACGGCGCTGCGCTGGTCGTGTCGGAAGCAGTCCGCGTCGTAGACTGAAAACGCGCAATATACAACACCAGTAACATACTAAGCACGCCCCTAGCATGACGATGCGATGTATTCCGGAGCTGCGCTTTATTGATGTACTGTAGATAGCTCCGGAGTTTCGGAAGTTGGCGGCGCGCGTATGGCGGGGCGGGGCGGGCGGGCGGGCGTTTTGGCGGCTACCCTGTATGTACCCTGTACAGGTATAGGTACGGGTACTCGGTGGCGGCGGGCGGAACGTCGGACACGTCGCAGAATTCCGACGAACTCGCAGCGACTCGGCAACTCCGCGGTGAAATATAAAATAAGCGCGCGCCGCGCCCGACGCTCCGCCCGCTCATTGGCCGCCTGTCGTCGTCCGCCGGAGATGATCGCGAGTTCTATTATGACATAATATAGGTCTTTTTTACGTATTGATACAAGTATGGTACCCTGCTATACGTATGTGTACATAAATATACTTATATCCCAAATCATGTATGTACATTAGGCCATTCCGACAGAATGGCCTGGTTTGGGTCCACCACCCCTCCCCCCTCCATTTTGAGCCCCCCCCTCTGGTTTGTTTGTATTGATCTTCTAGTACTTTTTGTACTACGACACACTATGTAAGTCACTGTAACATGTGGCATGGATTGCACTTCACACAACAAGGCGAGGCACCATGCTTCTCCCCCACCCCAACTGCCTATGATCAGCCACTGATATGCGGAGGGGATGGGAGAAAGTTGAGAGAACAAGAGTTCATTGAGAATTGCCCCGGCGACCCATCATAGGGCATCTGGCGGTGCTGGGGCTTTGTGCCCTGCTAGTTTTTGATACTAACTTTGTTGATGGCGTCCCAGCAACGCATCGGCGGCCGTGCGGTGCGTGTGCGGGCGGTTCCATCGATCATTCCATGTAATGTAGTATTGATTTCGCAGCAATTACAGCAAGCAACGCGCATCGCCGCTTGCTGCCGCCGCGCTATAGCCCCGCTAGCCCTTTGCACATGGCCGATAGCATACCCACAACTCCGCTAGGTGACGTCCCGGCGACGCAGCAGCCATGCGGTGCGCGGCGGCGACGATTTCGGTACTGATTTCGGACCATTTCCAGGATCTGCGTCATTCCCGGCGAGCATTCCGTGTGGAGGCCCTAGTCCCCCCCCCCCCCCCCCCCCCAAACCGTGTAGTGTATGTAGTGATATGTAGTCACATATACAAATTCTAGCAATCCCAAGCACGAGAGCATATTTTGCGCGCTTTTGGGTCGGTGGTATACATACGCATGCACTGCCATTGTTGTGCGGTACTTCTCACTTTCCCGCCGGTCCTTAACACCGGATACAATATTAATACTCCGTATGTACAAAATCCGGGCGAGCCGGCGCGCCTACTTATTTGTATTGGTTGCGTGTTCCTCCTACGAAACGGTGGACCGTCCGACGACCGGACGACCCAGCACAAGGCCAACTGCCGGCCTGCGCCCACAGTGGCGTGAAGAGCAGGCCCTCCATGAGGACACCACCACAGCCAACATGGACATCGACAGATCTGAGGAGCAACAGGACGCCGGGGTCGGAACCTTCATGGCTGCGCTACGAGGCGGCAAAGTGCAACAGCAAGCGATCCGCGCGGTCGTAACTGCAAATTTTTTCGCAGGCACTCAACTCCCACCAGCAACCCGCCGCCACATATGCGTACTGCAACGCCCATCCCACGTGCTCCTCACCGGCCTCCCCGCCGGCACGGACGATTCCACCCATGCAGCCCTATTGTTCGGCGATCCGGTGGCCCAACATCAAGCTATGGACGATGAGTCACGCGGCCGGACTGAGACGAACCTGATCCGCTCTCTCAGCCCCAAAATCGGTGTCCAAATCCTACCGGCAGACGTCCGGGTGGTGACTTGCTGCCCTCCCAAACCCACCGCCGCTTACCCAACCGGATCGAGTGGCAGCAGGCTTCCCACTACCACATGGTCCGTCATCCTGCGCTTGGCCCGCCGAGAAACGGCCGCTAGCGTACCGTAGACCCGATGGACAGGAGAGGGCGCGGCGATCCTCGGCCGTAAGGGACGCCGCTGTCCCACCCGCCTGCTCGGCGCGCCGCACCTCGACGACATCGAGCGCCCACTACACCAGGTGTAGCTCCGCTCCCCCTCGTTCACATGCCTCACATAGGCCGACATGTGGCAGCACCTGGCGGAGGGCCTCCTCCCGGCGTGCGACCAACCTCAACCTGGCGAAGCGGCGGTAGACCAAACGGCGGAAACGCCAGCAGACACTTTGGCATGCGCCGTCGTGAGAGCATGGGCCGAGTACGAGGCCGACACAGACGCAGACGACGCCGTCATCTGCCCCCCGACCCGCACCCTATTGGCCCTCCCGGAGGTCCGCGAGGTGCGGAAGGCCCGCCGCTCGGCCGACTCGGTGCGACTCGAACTCCTTGATCCCGATGCGGCGCGCCTACTACATGACGTGCGCCGCGATGCCGTACCGGCGCTGCCGTTCGGCGACCAGACGAAAGGCAGAGCGGTGGTTCAGATCACCGTCAAACACAGCGAAGAACGCGAGGACCGGCCAACCACCCCACACCAAAGAGTGATGCCCCCAGCTCTGTCCGAGCAGTTTTTCCGATACATGCTGACGGCCAAAGTGATCTGCACCGGCCCCCTGGCCAACCTGGAGCTGCCGACGGTCAAGTAGCTAGCAGAGGCCATCGCAGCAACCATCAGCCAGCGTAATGAAGTTTGAAATTGAAATTTGAAATTGATTACAACTGCTAGTCTGCTGCATCCACTGTCCCATACTGAGTTGTTCTTAGGACCTGCTATCTCTGATAATGATAGGGAACACTAGGTGTAATTACATCTCAAGCTAACGGCCTTCCTCACGTGTGCCCAAGCCCCTCCTCCTTCTAGTGGGCTGAAGCTAGGACAGCAGCGCCCCCTTGCTGTCTCTACCTAAATCAGGCCTATCCCATTCAGAGCTCAGCATGCAAGCTTAGGCAGCCGAAGCGTCCCGCCTGCAGCTACCAAGGTGAGATGGGGGAAGGAGGCTGACCGGAATAGCTAAGTGTTGCTCAGTATTTATCCACCGCTGAGCCGGCTAGTATGATTGGTGGGGGCTGCGATGCCCTCCGAAATGTAATTGGGTAGGTGTTGCCTGTGGTGGTTGTGGAAATCAGCGGTGTGTGTTCTGTGTGTGTGGTGAGTTTCCGGGTGTGTGTTGGTGTATGAGGTGCACCAGGCACACGGCTAGTGGTGGGCGGTGTTCTTGAGTCAGCTGGCTTGGTTGTTATTGCTGCGGTGGCTCGCTCAGCAACTTACTGGTGCGAGCTGCTAGATGGGTGAGCTGCATCATCGTCCGTTTCCCACTCGCTGTCTGAGCCGCGGGTGCGAGAGGCGTGGCTTGCTCCTGCTGCAGTTGCGGTTGGCGCCGTCCGAGCGGCTACGGCCCCTGGGCTGCTTCGTCTTATGTTTGGCTGTTGTGGCTGCCTTGCCCTTGCCTACGGGGTGGGCTGGCTGGGGCGACGTTCCAGCTGGATGGAGAGGCGCTGTGGGTTGCGCAGCTGGTGTGACTCCGCTGTGAGGCTGGCCAGTTCGACGGCTATCGCGGGTTGACTGGCAGGAGAGGGCTGTGCTAGCAGCTATGTGGTTGCGGTGGTGAGGTGGTGAAGTTCTGCCAGTCATTCTGTGGTGCCATTGATTGGGTGTGCCCTCCCGGATTGTGCGGTGCACTGTTGAGCGTTGGGGGGAATCGAGGGATATGTCAGCCAGACTCGGTGTCTCTGTCGCTGCACGCTGGGCGGTGTCCACCTCCATGGCGCTGTCGTTCCCCCTCGTAGTTGAGTTCGAGTTCTTCCTCGTCGTCCGCCTGCGCTCCAGGCATGGTAACTGCCGCCGAGGCTGTGGCTGTAGGCGCAGGGGTTGGGTGGGCTGTTCCGGGGGTGCGCTTCGTTGCTGCTCCGCGCTGGTCGATGACTGCCACTGCGTCTGCAACCGCTCCGCGCCTCGGTGTTATGTGCTCGAACCCAGGGGGGGGAGCGTCGCGGACTTGGGGTGTGGTCTGGGCAGATGGGGTCGCTGGAGGTGGCAGTTGGTTTGGGCCTGTTGGTGGTGGGGCTGGCGATGTGTCGGCAGGGCGCCTCTCGGTTGGTGCCGGAGCTGGCGCGGCTTTGATCTTACCGCACGCTGTTGACACTGTCTTGCGCCATTGCTCCGTTCTGTCGGTCCCGCGGGTGCTGCCGATGATGCTGTGGAGGTGGAGGGTGCAGGGTGCGGGTGTAGATCGGGCGTCCGGTGGCTCGTAGGGCGAGGGACGCGGGGGCGTTCTTCCGGGCTACTTTTTTACGCATGCCTATCGTTGCGCGTCGGATCTGGTTGTGGCCAGTGTTGGCTCCCAGTTCTCCCGCCTCCCGGGTCGTCTGGCTGAAGGGGTGGATGAGCAGCTCCGAGGGGTCGAACTCGGACTCCGTGAGGTAGATGACGATGGTGGGGAGGCGTATCGCCCGCAGTAGTGCGATATGGGAAGTGAGGGCCATGAAGACCGCCAGCTGCTCCACTGTCTGCAGCTCCAGGTTGGCAAGGGGGCCGGTGCAGATCGCTTTGGCCGTCAGTGCGCATCGGAAGAACTGTTCGGATAGTGCCGGCGGCAGGACTCCCGGGAGCGGGGTGGTTGGCTGGTCCTCTCGGTCCTCGCTGTGCTCTACTGTGACCTAGCTGCTCGGCCCTGCGACTGGTCGTTAAACGGCAGCGCCAGTCTTGCGTCGCGGCACACGTCATGTAGTAGGCGCGCCGCATCAGGATCAAGGAGTTCGAGGCGCACCGAGTCGGCTGAGCGGCGGGCTTTCCATACCAAGCGGACCTCCCGGAGGGCCAGTAGTGTGCGGGTCGGGGGGCAGATGATGGCTTCGTCTGCGTATGTGTCGGCCTCGTACTCGGCCCAGGCCCTCACTCTAGCGAGTGCCAGGACGTATGCTGGTGTCGCCGCCGATTGGTCTGTCCCCGCTTCGCTTGGCTGGGGTTGGTCGTACGCTGGGAGGAGGCCCTCCGCCAAGTGCTGCCACATGTCGGCCTCAGTGAGGCCTCTGAACGAGGGGGAGCGAAGCCACACTTGGTGTACCGGTCGCTCGATGTCGTCGAGGTGCGGCGCTCCGAGCAGGCGGGTGGAGCAGCGGCGGCCCTTGCGGTCGAGGATCGCTGTGCCCTCTTCTGTCCATTGGGTCTGTAGAACGCTCGCGGCATGTTTCTCTGCGGGCGAGTCGTAGGATGACGGACCCGGTGGTGGTGGGGAGCCTAGTGCCACTCGGTCCAGTGGGGTCGGCGGCGGCGGGCTTGGGGGGGCGGCGAGTCACCACCCGGACGTCTGCCGGTATTATTTGAACGCCGATTTTGGGGCTGAGGGTGCGGATCAGGTTTGTCGCAGTCCGGCCGCGCGTTTCTTCGTCCATAGCTTGGTGTTGGGCCACCAGATCGCCGAACAGTAGGGCCACATGGGTGGCATCGTCCGTGCCGGCGGGGAGGCCGGTTAGGAGTAGGTGAGATGGGCGTTGTAGCACACGTATGTGGCGGCGGGTTGCTGGTGGGAGTTGGGTGCCTGCGAATTTTTTTGCAGTTACGACCGTGCGGATCGCTGGCTGTTGCACTCCGCCGCCTCGTAGCGCGGCCAGGAAGGAACCGCCGCCTCGTAGTGCCGACCCCGGCGTCCTGTTGCTCCTCATATCTGTCTGTGTCCATGCTAGCTGTGGTGGTGTCCTCCTGGAGGGCCTGCTCTTCACGCCACTGTGGGCGCAGGCCGGCAGTTGGCCTAGTGGTGGGTCGTCCGGTCGTCGGACGGTCCGCCGTTTCACAGGAGGATCACGCTACCAATACCAGTAGGCGCGCCGGCTCGCCTGGATTTAGTACATACGCAGTACTTCGCCCGGTGTTTTTTTTTAAAGGGCCCACCAGCGTATAAACACACCCCCGGAGCTGCAGCACGCTCAATGGCTGACGGACACCGTGATGGCTGCTGGCGTCGAGATGCAGCAACACCACACCGAGCCGACACTGCTGCGAGTAGGGGACGGCAATCTCTGCGCCATCTCCCTCGGCAAAGAGGACGAGGAGTTCTCGGACGCCTAGCAATGGCCCTTACCTCTCCTATCGCACTACTGCGGGCGGTACGCCTCAGAACCATCGTCATCTACCTCACGGAGTCAAAGTTCGATCCCTCGGAGCTCCTCGTGCACCCCTTCAGCCAGACGGTCAGGGAAGCGCGAAAACTCGGCGGCAACACCGGCCGCAACCATCTCCGACGTACAGCGGTGGGCCTGCGCATGAAGGCTCGGAAGACTCTCCAGCATCCCTCGCCCCTCGGGCCCTCGGGCCGAACAACGTCCACTATACACCCTCACCCTGCAACTCACCGCCCACCGCCACGGCATCATCGGCAGCACCCGCGGGACCGACAGAACGGAGCAATGGCGCAAGACAGTGTCAACAGCGTGCGGTAAGATCAAAGCCGCGCCAGCTCCGGCACCAACCGAGAGGCGCCCTGCCGACACATCGCCAGCCCCACCTCCAACAGTCCCAAACCAACTGCCACCTCCAGCGACCCCATCTGCCCAGACCACACCCCAAGTCCGCGACGCTCCCCCCCCTGGGTTCGAGCACATAACACCGAGGCGCGGAGCGGTTGCAGACGCAGTGGCAGTCATCGACCAGCGCGGAGCAGCAACGTAGCGCACCCCCGGAACAGCCCACCCAACCCCTGCGCCTACAGCCACAGCCTCGGCGGCAGTTACCATGCCTGGAGCGCAGGCGGACGACGAGGAAGAACTCGAACTCAACTACGAGGGGGAACGACAGCGCCATGGAGGTGGACACCGCCCAGCGTGCAGCGACAGAGACACCAAGTCTGGCGGACATATCCCTCGATTCCCCCCAACGCTCAACAGTGAAAACAGGGAAAATCAAGGCCGCGCCGACTGAGGTAACTGCCCAGGGGCGACTTGCGGGCGCCACGCCGACACCACCAGCAGCATGCCTAGCCCAATTGACACCACTAGCGAACCCAACAGCCCATGCCGAACCCCAGACCCGAGACACCCCCCCCCCCCCCCCCCCATGGGTTCTAGCACATGATACAGAAGCGAGGAGCGGTCGCTGATGCCGTTGCAGCCATCGACCAGCGCCGAGCAGCAACGGAACACGCCCCCGGAGCAGCCCACCCAGCCCCTGCACCTACAACCACAGGCCCATCGGCAACCGCCATGACCGGAGTGCAGGCGGAAGACGAGGACGAGCTTGATGAACTGAACTACGAGGAGAACGACAGCACCATGGATGTGGACACCGCCCAGCGCGGAGCAGCGGAGGCACCATGTCTGGCTGACATTACTCTCGACTCCCCTCAACGCTCAATAGTGCAACGCACATTCCGCGAAGGCTCACCTGACGGCACCACAGAACGACTGGTCGAGCTTTAGCACCTCACCACCACAACCACAGAGCTGCTCGCCCAGTCCTCCCCAGCCAGTCAGCCTGCACTCGCGGCCGAACTAGCCAGACACATCGGAGTCACACCGACTGCGTAACCCACAGCGCCACTCGATCCAGCTCGAACACCACCCCCGCCAGCCCCTCCGAGCAGGCAAGGGCAAGGCAGCCGCATCTGCCAAGCAGAAGAAGAAATAGCCAAGCACAGAAGGCAGCATCTGCGACGAGCGTTGCCCAAACTTTTCGATAGGCCAAGCCGAGAAAGTGTTCGGGCGGGCACTGCATTTCAAGGCGGTCGCTGACGTCGCGCGCGGTAGCTCGCGAGCCCGTATAAAGCGGTCGCTGGCGTCATGGTACCCAGCTTCGTCCATGTGTGCGCTATCGTAGAAGGTGCGCGAACGTAGAGGCGACGTTGCGCGGCGAGTGCGACGTGTAGTCGTTGTCTGAGTGTCGAGAACCGGTTACCCACCGCCGGTGATACAAGTCGTTTTACGTCCAGACTCGCGTCTAGACGGACTTCCTGCGTCGTTGTGAGACCATCCTCCCTGGTGGAGGGCCCATAACATGTTGTGCGCAGCGTCCCTACCAACCCGCCATGTGCGGGTCCTGGCGCGAGCCGGGGATTGTGAGAAGGAGCGTGAAGCGCGGAGAATGGCTGGTTACAGATAAGTGACCTAGCCTGTCTGGGCGCCGCACACATCTATAGGCAGGCGTTACGGGGCTGGTGCGCGCGCTGTGCTGGGGCGCGGACCAGCACTGGAGAGATGTGCTTAGTACGAAGGCATCCCCTAGCTACATATTGTAAAAATGCATAAGTGTGCCAACGCTAATGTCAACACCCCCCTCAATGTCGCGAGGGGATGCTCCAAGCATAGCAAGGATTGGGCTCACTCGGGCTGCAGCTGACGGTAGTCGCTAGCCTAGAGGGGCAGCCCGCACACATCTAGGCATGAGTTTCAGTGCCTGGTGCGCGCGCCATTTTTGGCGGACCATCAATGAGGAGATGTGCTAAAGTACTAAGGCATCCCCTAGCTACATTGTACACATGCATTAGTGTGCCAACACTGATGTCAACATGCGGGCTCGGCGGGTCTTGCTGTCTGCATGTGATCTGAAATGTACATGTCTGGCGCTATCTGGGTATTTCTGATACCCCTGATGGATGTGCGTCTATTCTGGAGATCCTTCACCCAGCGAATGCTCTTCGTGAACGCCATGCATATGATGTCCTTTTTTTCCGCCCCCGGGACAGGACTGGCACCAGTGAAACCCTTGTTGCGTCTCTAGGACGGCCGTTTGGGCAGCGATTCAGTTGCGGAAAGCCCTGGGTAGGCGACGCTCCGTTGTAGTCATCAGGCAAATTTTGTCAAAGCATTTTGCAAGAGCTATATGACGTCATGCAAAAGCTTGCACATGCAATGATGCCAACATCTGAGTAAACAGGAAAGATCCACGTATCCCCCCCCTCCCCCCTCCCCCCCTGGCTCTTATGACGGATGTGCTCATGGCCGCCTCATCCAGCACAAGGACAAGTCTGCTTAGAGGAGGACGAATTGGACAAGGGAGTATATGCAATAAACACCCGGTCGGCACATGCCTGTGGATACTGCTGGGCAGGATCCCGCCTTTACATGCACCTGGAGAGCGCAAGGCACGCAGCGGGCCCGTGGGGATCGCCTTCCCTAAGGCCCTGCGGAACGCCGCCCGCGAATCACCCGTGGCACCAGGGCCCTGCCTGCCTCACCGCCCGCCACGCTTAGGCACTCCAGGACCATGGTGGTCCCGGCTCCGGCTGCGATCCCGAAGGTCTCGCGGGCTGCGGCTGCCATCCCGAAGGTCTCGCGGGCTGCGGCTGCGATCCTGAGGGTCTCGCGGGCTGCGGCTGCGATCCCGAGGGTCTCGCGGGCTGCGGCTCCGGCTGCGAGGGTCTCGCGGGCTGCGGCTCCGGCTGCGGCCACGGGGGCTGCGGCTCCGGCCACGCTCGTACCCTCCGGAGCCCCGCCGCCCCCTCGAGGGGCTGCGGCTGCGGCTGCGGCTGCGGCTGTACTCGTACCCCATCCTGCTGTCGCGGCTGTAGCTCCTGCTGCGGCTGCGACTGTACGACCAGCTGCGGCGGCTCGGGCTCCGCCCCCGGCCGCGCCCGCCTCCACTACGCCCCCCGTCCGAGAAGTAGTGCGGGCCCCCATAGCCCCCCTGCTCCATGCTGAAGCCCTGGCCACCGCCCATCATGGCGCCGTACACCCCATACGGCCCATCCGCGCCGTAGCTCTGCCACGCATCTGGACAGCGCCCAAATAATGACAGCGCAGACGGGGGGAGGAGTCAGTTTGTGTGCTCTGCCGGTGTGTCAGGCCGTCCTGCGCATGGGCAATGAGTTGGCGCGAGTGCGTGCATGAAGCAGGGGGGGGGGGGGGGGGGCGCACCTGCGCCAAATGCTGGCATCCCATAGAAGCCGCCCGCCCCGGCAGCATACCCGTACCCAGCCACCCCGTGGTCCGGCCCAAACGCGCGACCGGCGTCCACAGGCCGGGCCTTGCTCGGGTCCGTGAGCCGATTGATGATGCCAATCTGCACGCGCGCGGGGTGTCAGCACCCGCCAGCGGCTGCGGCTGAGCGAGTCATGCACCGGGAGAAGTGCAGGCAGGGAAAGGCGCGCACCATGTAGCCGGTTTTTGACCGGATTGTGTTGATGTCGGTGTTGGTAAAGCTGTCGATGGCCTGCCGTGGCAGCGCGGCAGGGGAGTCAGGATCATCCACGCGCCCCACGAGTGCAGGCATGTCACATGGGCAGGCCATCGGGCGGCCTGCCGGCGCTGACCTGCATGGCTTGCTCGGGTGTCAGTTTGTCTAGCGCGCGGCACATGCGCTGGTCCAGGTCGCGCTGGTCCAGGCGCCCCTGTCGCGCGGAGCGGTGCCACTGAGGTCAGTCCGCTGTCTGCACAGGCGCTCCCTGTACATCGTGGTCGGTCGGTGGGGTGCATGGGTGGGAGGGAAGGACGGGGGGGCAGTGAGTACCTCTGCGGCCAGGGCCCCGATGTGCTTGCGCACTTTGCAGTCCAGGCCCTCGATGTCTCCCGCGCGGTTGCTTTGCACGCCGTCCTGGAGCGTCACAGCAGCAGGCAGGAGAGTGGGAGGATGCGTGGAGAGGGGGCAGAGCCCAGCCGAGGGGTGATGGAGAGGTTCGCGCAGCGCACCCGCTCAAGGCGCCGGATGATCCCCCGGAAGAAGCCGTTGTTGTTCTTCACCCGGCTGAAATCGGTGTCCACAAAGCGCTGCACGGCAACCTCCGCCAGCTCGTCGCTCAGCTCTGCCGGGAGGAAGGGGGGGGGGGGGGGGGGGAGGTCAAACCGGGAGGTCATAGCCGGACGGCCGCACCGGGTGGCCGCCAGGCGCGCAGCACAGTTGGCTCTTGGTCCCTCAAGCTCATTAAATCAGTGTCATTTTTGGCAGACACGGGCGTTCCTGCTCATAGAGGTGTGCATCATCGGGCCTCGCCAGCCGTTGTGGGTGGCACAGCAAAAGAGTGCAGCGGCACGGGACAAGCGCGAGGCGCACCTTCCAGCATGTCCAGGGTAGCGCGCTCGATGTCTCTGTACCGGACGTCGTTGGAGCTGCGCAGAAAGTCGTCCAGTTTGCGCTGTGGCGCGTCAACAGTCAGTGGACAACGCCGCAGTGACAAGTCGCCCTGCAGGTTAGTATACCTGGGCATAGTGGACTCACCCTCCACGGAGCGCTTCCGCCCCTATAATTATCGTAGTCATCGTCGCTCTTGCTCCTGCTCCTGCTCCGACTGTGGCTGCGGCTACGGCTCCTGGTGTGGCCTCTGCTCCAGCTGCGATCCCGGCTCCGGCTGCGGCTGCGGCTGCGGCTGCGACTGTGGCTAAAGTGCAGGAGCGGCACAGGAGTCTCAGGCGAGGATCCGGCAGCCAGAAGATTCCAGGCCTGACAAGGTGTATGCGTCTCACCTGGGGGGCCTGCCTCGACCTTGCCTCCCATGGTCACCTGCTTGGCACACAAAGCAACCACCTTGATAAGGTTTTTCACACGCCGATGCGGCACCCAACCCTGGAAGGAAAACCGTAGTTCATAGGAAGTGTGCGGGGGATAGGGATCGGCAGCAAGAAATTGCTGCCGATACAGTAAGGATGGGGGGGGGGGGGGGGGGGGGGGGGGGGAAGGGGGGGGGGGGGGGGGTTACTTGCGCCCGGACTCCGGCGATAGGAGGGACTGCGCGGTGGGGAGCCGTGGCGGGACACACTCCGCGAGCGGCTACGCTGGCCGTTCCTGCGCAAAGAACAAAACCTCAGGTCGGTGACATCAGCTCAGCTTCGGAACGAGCCCTGCGCAGACTCGAAGAGCTGCCGGAGCCCAACGATATTGATCCCAGCAAGGATGGGCGCTGGCCGCAACGGGCCTCGTGCCAGCCGAATCCAAGGAGAGCAGCTCGCCATCAGAGGCCTTAGGCAAGGCGAGTGCTGCAACTGCACGCATGTGCGCGACAAGAGATGCCGTGTTGTACAGGAAGGCGGAAGATTTAATACCTGGATGGGGTTGGGCTGCGGCTGTGGGTGCGGCGACCATCCAGCGGCGGGGCCACCGCTGCCGGCAGGCATCCCTCCTCGTCCGACTCGTCGTCCGCCACGGGTGGCTCTCGCGCGGCGGGGCTCTCGCGGCCGCCGTCCCGCTCGTCGTAGTCGGGCGTCGCCATCGCCGCCCAGAAGCAGCAGACCAAAGATGGTGAAGCGCCACCCAACGCGGCAACCCCTGAGTCCAGCGGGTCGGGGATTGTGTACCAGCTAACAGTTGCCCGCACACACAGACACACACACCTAAGGAACACCTCCTTGTAACCAAACCGATCAGCTGGCAGGCGAGCTGAGACGAAGTGGGCTAGGGTGTGAGCGCACCGCCGCTGCAACGCGCGACGAACGCCGTGCGCCGCGCGCCGTCGTGAGAGCGACCAAGCGGCCGCCGAGCGTGCATCGCGCGCCTCATTTACTCGCTCCTCCCCCTGCCACTACTGCTCGTGGGCAACTCGCTCGCACGAACGACGTAGTATTCGAGCGACCAATCCGTCGAAGTCGAGAGTCAGCGTGAGTTCAGTCTAGGCTCGCGGGCTGCTGCCCCTGGCATGGTGAACGGGCCATCACAACACGGTTCCATCGCCGTCTCCTGCTGCTGGCGACTGGCAGACTTTGCCGGATTGCGATGGCAGATTATGGGCGCCCCGAGCAGAGCCGCACTGGCGGCATTATGCGAACCAGTACGCGTGTAACCGAGGATTCCTCTTCGCCGTTCTCTGCGTTAGGTGCTGCTGAAGTCGCCGACACTCAAAGCCTGGGACGTCAGTTGAAACAGGTGGCGAGGCACAGGTCCAGAAGGGCTGGCCTCAAGTCGGTGGGTGTTCGGCGAGTCAAGGGCACTCGGGACTCAGCGGCCGTCGCGGGCGGCCTGCCACTGCCGCGGGACAGCGCCACGAAAGCGGACCACCGCGCCGCTCTGGAGGAGCTGTTGCAGCGACTGCAACTATTACCTGCTGGCAGCCGATACGTGAGGCACAGGATTCGCTGCGCTAGATCGGCACTGCAGCTGATCGACCAACCCGAGTGAGCGCCCGGTGACTGCTGTCCTGCTGGCTCCTTCCATCTCAGGCGAAAAGGATCCCCGTGCTGGCGCTGACACCCCTCCTTCCCTACTTTCCTCCCCCGTTGCCTAACAGCGCGGACGCCAAGCAGCTGGAGACGCTGCTACAACAGCTACAGCTTGCATGAGTAGAGGGGGGAATGATTTACAATCATGGCTTGGTCTCTCTATACATGTATGAATTTAAATAAGGCACAACTGCCAACTGTCATGGCTACTACGGACAGGGCAAACAGAAGGGGCATGCCATCCAGTGCACCTTCTGCTGCCAGATGGCCTGGCGCCTTGAGCGTCAGAGACCCAACCTAAAAGTTGAAATCTATGTTGAATTTGAGAGGGCTGCCCATGAAGTGAGGCGTCAGCAAGCTTGTCCGGTTGGGGGTCATAGCGCTGGCGAGGCGCATCGCTGCGGGGCTTCCGAGCATCGCCTCGAACCCTGCATCCGACACACCAGGGAAGCTGTTGTGCATGGGCCTGGGCAGGGGGGACATGACGTGCTTCTTCTTGGGCGTGCTGAGCGAGGCGCCCGTGTGGCTCGGTGTGCGGCTGGTGCGGATGCGCTTCAGCGGGGGCAGCTCCTCCATCGGGCGCCCAAAGCTGGTCATGGTGGACTCAGGGGTCGGCACCTCGCTGCTCTTCCCTGTCGGCTCATTGCCCGGCTGATAGCTGTCCTCATCAGCGCCACTCATGGCGTCCAGGCACAGCTGGCGGCGCTTCTCCTGCGCCTCCCGCAGCTGGCTCTCCAGATGTGTCATTTGGGTTTTGTTCAACGCGTCAGCGCCCTCCTTTATCTGCGCCGTCAGGCGCTCGATGATCTTGTCCATACTCTTGACCTTGCGGTACGGCCACCGGCGGATTCCAGAGTCGCGGCACTTTTGCTTCAGCCAGGTCTCCCCAACGCCCAGCCTGGCAGCTGCCTCATGAATTGGAAGGTGGAAGTACTGGCATACTTCATTCAGGTTGAAGCCACTGATTTGTCTTTTTTGAATCATGCCATTCTGAATGGACAAGAAGAGAGGGGGGGGGGGGGGGGGGGGGGGGTGAGTTAACATTCCTGTCTGTCAGGGAGTGAGCACATGTGTGCTGACGTTGAGCTTCCATGACAAAACAAAGTGGTGCCCGTGGAAGGAGGCGCTGTACGAGGAGGCGCAGTCCCACCTGTTCCTGGTGACCGTCCTGGCTGTTGTCATTCTCTGCTTCAAGATATCCTGTGGGAAGCGAAACAGGACAACACCCATGGATTCTCAGCGATATTGCTCCACGATTTATCGCAGACAGGCTCGTTCCACACATAACATGAGTGGCTTACAGCAGACTTGATGGGTCTGTGGGTGGGTGTGTTGGGGGTGGGGGGGGGGGGGGGGGGGGGCGATCTCGGCGGCCCTGCGCACCCTCAGAGTGCGCCGCTGACGCTGACGCGGCCCGCTGCTCCTCATAGTCGTGAGAGGACGCCATACTGCGCTGGTTTCGTGGTGACTCGGGCAGCGTCGGGTCCGCGGTGGTGGCCACATGCTCGTAGCCGTTCGTAATTTTGTTTTCCGTGAAATTCTGGATGAACTCTAGCATGTAGTCTTTTGAGCCGTCGGGGAGTCTGTCAACACACATCGGAAGCTCAGCCAAACTACTTGCCGATAAGAGAGCGGCATACAAGCGAGGATTGGGAGGAGGACGTGGGTGGGGTGGGGGGGGGGGGGAGGGGGGTAGTCCGGGCAGGAGGCGGGTGTGACCTGCAGGTTACGGGGTTCTGTATCTCGGTGCTATCGAGGGTGCCGTCCAGCTGGACAACCTCGGCAAACTGCTTCACCCGCGCGACGTTTCCCGCGCTCTTCGACCAGAATATTTCAAGGGTGCATCTGCGTCCTTCTACGGGTGGGGCAAGCGAGCGCCGGAAGACGGGGGGGGGGGGGGGGGGGGGGGGGGGGGGGTTAGCACCGCAACGAACCCGCCCGGCGAGGGGATTTGGGTCTTTTTCCCACCCGCCAAACCCGCGCGACTGGTTCAAGATAAGAGTTTGGGCGGGCCAGGGTGGCCCACCTGCCGTACTCCAAAACGTATCACAGCTGATAAGCCGCACATCTTGCCAACCGCTGCCGGTGGCGGAGGCGACGTCGGGTCGGTAGGCGCCCATCTTGCCAGTAGGGTCGTGGCGGAGTTGGCGGGAAGCGGCGGGTGCTTCGCTTTGTGGTACAATGTGCCTACCGGCGGCCGCCTCGACGAAAATTGTACATTGTTACCGGAGCGAGTAGTAGTCGCTAACGGCCTTGATGGGTTTGGTAACACGGGGTAGACTCGGGCGAAGGCAAAGTACAGGCAGAGTGAAGGCAGAGTACGGGCGTTCGTAGCAATAGAGCAATATATAGCTCCCGGTACTCCCAGAGGTACTCGTACGGTAGCGCGGATTTCCCGCGCTTGGCCGTAGCTCTACAGGTACTGGCATGCTGTGATGATGATGATGATGATGATGATGCCCGCCGAGCAACACACTGACGTGACTGAAACCCATCAAATCTCATATAACTTCGCCTTTAGGTGCATCATGGATTACTCAACTCGCGGGTCGTCGTACACGTGACGACACGCTTGCTCGCGTCGATCCGCGGCGATTCGCTCGTCAGCTGTTTGCGCGGGAGTAATATCGGCGCGCGTCAGTGCAGGGCGCGAAAGCACCGACGAAAGCACGATTCGTAGCGTTTCCGGATATAGCCTAACCATAAAGTACTGCTTAGAAAAAACACTAAGTACTGTAGACGCGATGGCGCCACGAATTATCATATTATAATATGCCGCCCAGCACAAGGCAAGCAGCGGTGCCACACGAGCTTCGGGACGGAAGGCTGCAACCGGGGGGGAGCTGCGAACCGCAACCAACAAGGCTGGCGCAGACGCAGTGTAAGGCATGTCTAGCCTTGAGACACCAGCTTGGCACGTAGCGCTGCAGATGTCGCGCCGTCCAGCTTCGTCACCTGCGAATGCGGAGGTGGCCGAGTCCTAGGCAGGAAAGGTTGCAACGGCCCATTGCATCATCGAAAGGGGATGCAAAATAAGTGGACCTATATATGCACTTTCTGGCAGAAACTCGGTGCGATACTCGTACGGGTACCCGTACTCGTAGTGTGAATTACAGACGACGCTAAATAATGTAAGCAGAATTATGTAGGGCTTGCATCCCAGACCCCGGACCCTGTTCCTTGCGCGCTCCCGGATCCGTTCTCGTTGGACCGCCTCACTTTCCCTGAGGCTTCGGTGGACGTTTGCGAGGTGTTGTCCAGCAGCCCCAATGGTTCTGCCCCATTCCTCGATGGCATCCGCTTTGAGGCTCTCCGTGCCCTCTATCTGCTCGCGCTCCCACCTCTGTGGCATAGCCGAGGCCATCGCGAATGCGGAGGTCCCTGCTGGCGTCGCCCATTTCCTTTCCTCCGCTACCTTGGTTCCCCTAGATAAGCTCACGCCGGCGGAGCGCAATGCTTTGGAAGTAAAATAAGTACCGGAGACATGAAGGGGTCCGTTCGGCCCATTGGCATCGGCAACGTGCTTGTCCGGTACGCTATGCGCGTCCTCTTGCGCGCTGATGGCGAGCCCATCGCCCAATGGTTTGCCGCCCCCGGCCAGTTCGGTTTTGGCGTTAAGGGTGGCGTGGAATTAGGTCAATTCCTTGTGCGATCTCTCCTAGACTCGGATCCATCCCTCATCTTGGTGCAGCTTGACGCCGAAAACGCGTACAATTCCTTCTACCGCTCCGAAATGTTCCGCACACTGCTCGAGGACCCTGTTTGGCAGCCTCTATTGCGTTCGGCGATCATGCTTTATGGTCAAGAGTCCAATCTGTCAGTACGTTTTCGACGGCTCCCAACCCGGTCCCTCTCTCCGGATTCCAAGCCGTCGAGGGGCCCGCCAGGGTTGCGTCCTCGGCCTCATCATGTTCGCCGCCGTCGCTGCCCGAGTTTATGCTCGCACCGGCGCGGCTGCCCCCAATCACTCAGTGTTGGCGGCTTTCTCAGACGACGTCAACCTCGTCGGCACTGGTGACGGACTTGCGCTTGCTACGTGGGTGGCCCCGTCCGCTTTTGCCGCCGTTGGGTTAAGCGTCACCATTCGCAAGCGACAGGTGTATTGTCAGCTTGGCTCTTCGTCCCCGTTCGGCGCCCTTCCTTTTGGGCATTTGTTGCATGGTGTTGCAGCCTCCTCGTCCGGAATCAAGGCGCTTCGTACCCCTGTGGGCTCGGCCACTTTCGCCCGGGAACTGTTGGACAAAAAGGTCGAAAGATTTCACCAATTCGGCTCCCGGCTAATCGGTTTGGCCGACCACTTCCACTCCCACACTGCTACTCGTTTGCTGCAAGTTTGCGGCCGTCGTTTTGGCCACCATCTCCGCTCCACGCCTCGGGGCTTGGGCCGATCCGAGGGGTATGGCGACACTATTACGTCTTTCCTCGAAGATGCAGACGCCGCCGCATTTTCAACGCTTGCCGGCATATATATGGGGTGTTAGCCCCGACCTCGTGGATACGCCCTCCATGCGCACGCAATTGTCCCTCCCGGTCCAATTTGGGGGCCTTGGCATCGGCGATAATGTGGTTATAGCAGATGCCTCCTACATCGGCGCTACCGCCCTCGTGGTTGGCCAAGCTGTGACTTTCCTCCGTGCTCAACACGCCACCCTGAGCGACGCCGGGGCGTTCTTTTCCGACCCGTCCGGCGTATCCAGCCCTCATAGCCTCTACCTTGTTGGGGCGTCCTCGATCCACCAGGCTTTGGCCACCCCAACGTTGGAGCCCGATGCCGGCGCCAACGCGTCGGCGCCGATGTGGGCTGTCGAGCTTCGCGCCGCTCATACCCGTGTCGTTGACGAGTGTGGAGACGCGGTGCTCGAGGATCTAGCGGGGCCGTTGGCCTCTGCCCTAAAGTTGCTCCCCTCCAAGCGCTCCCACGCTGCCCGTGCGTGCCGGATGCTCGGCCGCCGGGGCTGAGCCGGCGTCTGCAATGCGCTCGGCGGCCGACCTCCAAGCTATCCCGCATTACTCGGACTTCCCCTTGCACTCCATGCGGAAAGTACAGGAAACCCTGAGCCACCGCATTCACACGGTCCGTTTTGCAAAGCTTGCTGCGCGTATGCCCGCAAGCGGCCCTGACAGCAACCGCTTCCGAGGCCGCCTCTTACGCGCTGCGACAGCGTTCCTGGTGACTGATCCTCCAAGTGAGGGTCGCCTTGGTGAAGTCCGTGAGCGTTCCCCTGAGTACTACGATTCCATGTTCCGCGTTGCCGCTTGCAGCCCATTTGGCCTCCCGGCGGCTCCTGTCCTCTCCCTTGGCAAGCCATGCCCTTGTGCTTTGCGCTCCTTCTCGGTACATGGTATGCTGGCCCGTTTTGAGGATGCTGGCGTGGATTTCACTCCTTCAACTTGGGCGGTCGCATACGCTGATCACGAGGCACGTTGCTCTGGGGGCGACTCCAATCACGATGCACACGAGTGGGCGGCACATGGCCTTTCCGACATTTGCCACGACGTGAAGTCCGCCATGGGCGTGGGTGTCCAGATCCTCACGGACCCGTCGGTGCTTGTTTCTCTTCCGAAGGGCAGCGACGGCAGGCCGGCCGATGTCGGGCTTTTTGGGTATGGCGGTATCCGCGGGAACACGGTTGCTGTCGATACCACAATTGCCCCTATCCTCGGCGTGTCAAGCTCGGATCCAACGACTGCTTTGCGGGCTGCGGAGCGCCACAAGATCCAGAAGTATGACGAGGGTGTCCGAAACGCCACCGGCATGCTTCGCTTTGTTCCTTTCGCCGTTTCCGAGTTTGGCTCGCTGGCCCCCCACGCCGAGGCTTTCTTGGTGGAGCTCGCGAAAGCTAGCCACACACACACTGCCCCAAAAATCGGCTAGCTCTTGTCTGCGTGGCGCCACCGTTTCTCCTTGCTCATCAACATGGCACATGCAGACAACGTTCTTCGCGGGGTCGCGGCCGCGCGTGCGGCACGTGATGGTGCTCCTGCGCCTGCGTCGCGTCGCTCGTCGGCATGTGTTGCTATGACCCAGGTCATTGGATGCAAGCGTCCTCGCCGCGGCTGATAGCCTACCCCGGGGCGGGGGTCCCTTTGGTTCCTGGCAGCTAAGCGACTTCGTGGTTCCCTTGGCTCCTTCTTGGTTCTTGGCTCCCTGTCCTCCTGCTCGACCTTGGTTTCAGGCTTATGTCTCTCTTTTGCTGGCAACCTTTCATAGTTGCTGTTAGTTCTGTTTGTAGTGCACATTTGTGAAAGCTCTGATGTAATAAAAAAAACTGTAGGGCAAAGCCGGGGGCTCGCAATTTTGCTAAAAAAGTGTCTCATCTCTTACAACCTTTGGCACAGGGGCTCAGGCCCCCATAGTACGCAAGAAAGGGATGGGAAGGGTAGGTTGCGCTAGCTGGAAGCTGGCGCAAAGGCAGGAGGTGGAGACACCGCCGCGTCGCGGGGCGTCATATAGGGGTGAGGGACGGACTTGGGCACACGGCTGTAGCGTATTAGCCGTGTATGGCGGAATTTGTCACGTCGGGGTAACGCCCGTCGTACTTAGTCCCGTGTAATTCAAATATGTAATTCAAAAACCTCTATAATTCTCAATATGACCATTAAAGCAGGGGGTTCGCAGTTTTGCCATCATGTCGCCACTTGGCGTGGCAGCATGGTTGATTGACCGCCCCAGGGGGTCATTCAACCGAAAAGGTGCCATGCTACCGGACACGGCAATAATATTGGGTCGATGTAGTCGAGCACCACGATGGACTCCCTCGCCTAGCCGCCGAAGTACTACTTGATCTTCTGCATCATCACGCCGATCACGTACGCGGCTGTAGTGGCCCCCTTCCGGAGGGACTTGATCTTCTGCATCATCACGCCGATCACGTACGCGGCTGTAGTGGCCCCCTTCCGGAGGGAGTGGGACGTCCACGCGTGACCCCCCCCCCCCCCCCCCCCCGCCGGTGGGGGGGAGGGGGGGGGGGGTCTTGCACGGTTGTCAGCACTAGTTTCAGCCAGCGGGTGAGGGTGTCCCCGTCCACTTAGCCTCCCCCTCGCGTTGGCTGATGGCCCATCTATCAGCCGTTGGCACGCACCCGCCGGCGAACACCTGACGGGCGGCATCGAAGTAGTGCAGCAGCTCCACGATGTCGGCATGCGCTGACGCGGGCAACTGACACAACAACTTCTTGCTGGTATCCGCGCCACGCTGTCCTTTCCGGTCACGATGGTATAGGAGGATTCCAGCGCGGCGTCAGAGCCGACCGCAAGGTCTTCCGTACGACACTCCACTCCCGCTCCTCCGCGGCAGAAAAAAAGACAGAGTACGACGACTGCCAGGCTGGCGTGGAAGAACTCCGCGCGCATCACAGTACCCAGGTCCGTGGCCCAGGTAGGTCCCAACTCCAGCCGCATGCTTTTTTCTAGGGTCATGGCTTTCAGCACCACACTCGCGGGCAACGGGGCCCGCAGCAGCTCGAAGTGTAGCGTCGCTTGTGACGCCGCAAGGCCCTAGCGGACTCTTCCCACAAGATCGCTCAGAGCCTTTGGCTCCCGGCCGTGGTCCTTGAAGAAGTTGTTGACGGCCGACATGTTAGGTTGCATGTTGGAGGCCTTTATCGTCCCCATGTTGCCCAACCACGTGACGTACCGTGCCGCCATAGTTCCGGGGTCTGCAGCCAGGGCCGGTGGCTCCTCCTCCCCGCAGAAACGGACATATTGCTTCATGCACCTGGCGCACAATGCCGCAGTGGCCGGCACCTACGCAGTTGATAGGAGCTCCGGGGTTTGGGCGCCCAAGGTGTCAGACCTTAACAACCGTGTCTTGTACGGTCGCATCAAGTGAGCCCTTGGTGTCGTACAGCTCGCGACCTCGACGCGGTAGTTTACCGCTCTAGTTCGTACCGGTGCCGCACATGCCACCGGGGGTGGATGGCCGCTGCCCGGAAACATGGATAGCGTAGCACTCACGGCCCCTCGGCGTAGGTACACTCATGCCATAAGGAACGCGGAATACAGTCACGGCGGGCCAGTGAGGCATGCCGATCATATCTCGCCCGTCCCGCCGCCCCGGACGGAACAAGCCGGCGCGCGGCGCCGTGAGCTCCTCCACTGCCATCTCGGTGAGTGCATGGTGCCACGCCTTGCCATCCCATCGCGGCGCGACGACGGTCGCCGCTGCGCCACTCTGCTCATGCAGCTTCTGCACGAGCTCGGGCAACAAGGGGCCAGGGTGCGTTGCGCCAGTTGTTTTCGCGTCGCCAGTCCGCATCCGGGAGGTGCAACAAGTCCACCGCCTCGTGTGTAGGGTCCAAACACGCCGCGTTGTAGCGGGAGAGCATGGTGTTGAGGGCGGACGCGAAGCGGTCGATAGAGTGAGGGTCAAACCGGATCTCCATTTCCGAGAACGAGAGGGGGTCGAGCTGCCAATCGTCGCTGTCGAGGTGCCGACTTAGACGGTCCGCTCAGACATTTGCTGCCGAGCGAATGTACCGGGCGCGCAGGTGGATGCCGTGCGAGTTCATCACGCACCACAGTCGTCGCAGCTCGGCCATCATCTCGGGCGAGCGGAAGTACCGGGAAGGACCCCCGTGAGGACGTGAGGTTAGGCCCAACAGAACGTGTCATACTGGCTGGTCGCTTGTCCTCGTGCATGCTGAGGACGATGCGTACGGCGAGGTGGGGGGGGAAGGTGGGGAAGGTGGGCAAGGCGGAGCGCTTTGCGCTCGGGTTTTAGGGTTTTTAGGGTTTCAACACCCCGCCCAACATGTAGCGTGAGCTGTCGGTATGTCGATAAGCCGTATTCACCGGGCGGTGGATAGGCTTGCCATTGGACTGACCGGGCACCGATGTCCACCATTGTAGGCCGCGGCGGAGCTGCGGCGTCATCCGGACGCGCCCGCCCCAGCACCGGTCGCCGACACGGAGTGGAGCTCCCGCAGGAAGAATCTCGCCGTCGGGATCGCCAACAAGAGGTACTGTGACTGCAGCTCGCGCACCGGGAGCCACCTGGCGTTCCGCGTGGCGCGGCCGATGAGCTGGGTGGCCTGCCGGGAGAGCCGGTCCAGCTTGTCTACCGGTGCGTAGAACATGCCGGACGCTGAGTCAATGTCCACCCCTAGGTACAAACTGGCAAGGTTCCTAGTTGCCTTTCGTGGGGTTGCGCTGCAACCCCAAGGCGTCGAGGAGGCTGGCGAGCCGCTGACGGAGATGAAGCGCCTGCTCCAACGACGTGGAGACGTGGAGGAAGTCGTCCACATAAGATAGGATGCGCGCTCCCCTCCACTTGGTTCGCTGGAGGTAGCGCTTGCTCCGGGTGGGCTGTGTAGACGATGAGGGGGGCTCGGGCTTTAGTTTCTGGAGGTAGGTAATAAGTACTTGGGTGAGCGCGACGAAATATTAGGGTGAGAGGCTCCAGCCCATTGGCAGGCCTGCGAGCCTATAGACTTGACCCCAGACGTCCGCAGTGAAGTAGTCTCGGTCCGCCTCCGCGATGCCTAGGGCATAGAAGCCGTCTTGTAGGTCGAAGGAGAACATGTAGTCTCCCTCCTTGGTGAGGTGGGGCACTCCCAGTAGGGTCTCCTCTTGAGTCGCTTCCGCACACAGTTTGAGTTGAGCACGCGGAGGTCGATGATGCATCGCCACTGGTTGACGTCTGGCTTGGGTAATAAAACGAGTCTTGACACCTACTTGCGGCAGGTGCCAAACTTCAGGCACCGGACTCCGCGAAGCGGGCAAGCTCGCCCTCGAGGAAGGTGAGCTGCGCTAGGGTAGCGATCTGCATGCTAATACAGGTGTGGAGGTGGGGACGGGGGCGGTTGTGCTTGAAAGGAACCCGGACGCCCTCCCGAATCCACCGTAGAACTTGATCGCTCGCTGTAATGTCTTGCCATTGCCATTGCCGCCGCATGCGGTGTCGCATATAGCTTGAACTTGGGTAGCATGACTCGGAACGGCGGGGCACACCGTCAGTTCCGCTCCTCGGCCGGCGGGGTAGTTTGCTTCGCAGGGTTGCCGGGCTGAGGCTTGCTTCTGATCTTGTCCTTGGCCTTGTTCTTGTCCGACCTCTCCTTGCTAGCACGGTCTGCTTGCTCTGCGCGCTTCTACTTCTTGATGCGGGTGTTGCTGCCCCCGCCCTCCGCCGCCGCCGCCGCCGTTGAACTGCGCGGCCGCCCGTGCCTTGGCCGTATGGTGGGGGCTGACCTTGAGTCGTTAGTCCTCCAGGGCGTTGACGAGGCCGTCGACGCCATTGCTGGAGCGCTCGGTGGCGGTGATCGATAATGTCGAAGAAGCGGGAGTAGACGACGCGTTCGGCGACTCGCTCCTCGCCGGTAAGTGCCTTCTTGCACTCGAAACGCTGGACGTAGTTGAGCCGGTCTTCAACACCCTGCCCGGACGTCTCGATCGTGCGAATCGCGGAGTCGAGTAGGTCGTTGGCGTCCGCAGTGTCGCGAGCGGTGGCGCTGCTCGCGCGAAGCGTTGCCACATCGTCCGTGAATGCCGCGTGCGCTGAGGCGGTGAAAACTCATCACCTTTTTGGCGATAGCATAGCATGTGGAGGTACTCGTCGCGCGTCGCGTGCTTCTTTTCGTCGGTGATGTAGCTGTCCCACTCGTCGTTGCGTGGGTCCACAGCCCGGGGGTGTTGAGTCCTACGGGGGGGGGGGGGGGGGGGGGGGCATAGACTCGGCGTATGCCCGCGGCATGTACTCCTCGCGCGGGGGTCGATGAACGCCGCGTGGCCGGGAGATTTTACACGGAAACCGGGAGGAGGGTCGTCTTTCTCGTCACCCTTGAGAATGTCGGTTGGCGTCGCGGGAATAGGTTTCTGCGGCGGTGGTTGCTGATGGGAAGAGGTGCGGGAGTCCAGGTCCGTCGTCAAGTCGGAGCAGCATCCGCTATACCAGCACAGTGAGGCTAGCGGTGTCAGCTGTCGAACTCGCGGCGTTGCCTCCACCGCGCCTGTCCGAATCGTGCAGGTCGCCAGGCAACCGTGTGTTGTTCATATATAGTACGGCATGTTGTCGTTATTGCAGTCGCGGCGAGCGCCTGGCGTCGAACGTCGTGTGAGATCGCGTGTGTCGCCTTGAGAGTCTCGATGCCGTTGCGCTAGCTGGAAGCTGGCGCAAAGGCAGAAGGTGGAGACACCGTCCCGTCGCGGGGCGTCATATAGGAGTGAGGGACGGACTTAGGCACACGGCTGTAGCGTATTAGCCGCGTACGGCGAAATTTGTAACGTCGGGGTAACGCACGTCGTACTTACCCCTGTGTAATTCAAACCTCCATAATTCTCAATATGACCAAAGGTCAGTATGGGTGCCGACGCATCACTATGAAGAACGCAGTTTTAGAACGTGCCATGTTCTTTTTGGCTCCAATTTAGACGAATAATAGCAAATGTATTACGAATTTAAGAAGGCCATGCATGCATCTCTATTTCTATAGTGAACATTCATATCACGTTCTTCGAAGCGCGTCGGCTCCCGTACAACAAATTGTACAACTAATACACCGCCGGCATGACGAGGAGATCAACACAACAAGCCGCTTAAAAGTGGCCCGCAATCCGCACGAGGCGAAAGGGATGAGTGACGCCCTCCCGGTGAAAAGCCCGGGCCACTCGCCCACGTGTGTGCGAGACGGGTGATGCACGGACACGCTGTGCAGCTTCGGCAACGGGATATGGTGGACGAATCTACGCCGTCGTCTGATGGGACAACGTTCACGCTCAACACGCTCAGGATCCCGAGGAAATCCCATGCGAGTCAGGCCTCCTAGCTAGTGAGCTCGGGTGGTGCGCCGATTGCCCCACGATGAGAGGGCGGCCTGATCCGAGGCCAAGCATGCGACAGCGCGTACTGTGCGGCGCATCCGCTTGCTCACTCACCCAGGGTGCCAGAGCCATGCTCGTGTGCGTACTCCGACATGTCCAAGATGTCACTATCGAAGTGGACCCCTCTGTCCCGGCTCCGTGTTGAGCATGATACTCGTACGATTATTAGTCCTTTTATCGTAATTTACGCGAGTACCAACCCTATGTATCAACACTGCGATATCGATAATGTTGTTGATGCGCGTACCGGTAGGTTGGCGGGTAGCTGCATAGTAGCGGGTACACAATAGCGACCGGCCATGCGACACGCTGAGCATACATATGGCGGCATGCGATTGTCAGTGTATTACGCGGATAGGCAGTATCGACTAATCCTTAATAGTAGGCAGCTGCTTTGCAAGTTGCCGGCCCTAGCCAGGGCTGGGGCGGTGGCGGATGACGTCGTGACGCTGCCGCTGATTCCACGAGAGATGCATACGTATACCGGTGTAACAGGTATGAATTACAAAGTGCTTGTAAAACATCCACCGCTAGTCGCAAAAATCCAAAAGCAGGATTAAAAGTTACCCCATCCCCTATCCGGGTGCCCTTTTGGCGGGTGCCCCTTGTTGAAGTCTAGAATTTGCGGAATTCTGTACGGTAAGTGGCAAACATGAATATTTGGTCATGATGGTAGCGTGCCACTATTTGTAATTACAGCTAGCATGCGCAACGCAGCCCTCTGAGGGCATAAATGGGGTAGGTGTCCTTTATGCCTACAAAGAGTGCAAATGTTGTAAGGGCATAAATGTACCCTAGGCGGTTGAGGCTGCCATGCCTTCCCAGCAAGAGCTAGGAGTTCATGCACGCCGTTGTCCTTGCAGAACTTGCACGTGCGCAAGCACGTGGTTCCTTGCTTGACGCCTACCGTAGCAATGTGGGAAGCGTGCCCATTGCGTTGGCTTGGCATACATGATGTCCTTGGAGCTTGGGAATCCTTCTCTCTTTTTCAAAGGAGGATCCCGAACCACCACCTCATTGCCAATCATCGCAGGGAGCGCATGATGCGCGGAGGGGAGGTGTTAACCACCGCTCAGCATCAGGATGCCGCCACCCATCCATCACCACAATAGGTGGGAACTGTTGTGAAAAAACAATAGTTCGCATCAACAACAAAGCAATCGAGTCGTACCTCTGAGAGTTGTGCCAACGAGGCTGAGGAAGAGCAACACGTAGCGGGGCTAGAAGTGCAGCAATCATGCCTTGGAAGAGCAGCGGAGCCATCGCCCGTCAACCAGCGCCCAACATATTTATTATTGGCATGAAGAAATTCATATAAAGGACAGCGTAAGGCGCGCACGTGACTGGGGAGCAACGGATGCACGGCTGAGGCCGAGGCGCAAACAGGAAGGCTCGTCGCACTCCACGGCACCTTGGGGGAGCAGCGCAACCATGCCGTTTGTTAGCCAACGCCCCGCAACACCACTATTGGCAGCATAAATGAACTCATTTAAAGGAGCGCAAAGCGGCGCACATGGAGCGCAAAGCAGCGGCTGCGAAGTTGACGATGAGGCGCACACTACATGAAGGCTCGTCGCTGTCCACAACGGCTTTGGGGAGCACATCAGCCATGCCGTCATGCAGCGCCCACTTACATCCCATTGGCAACATCAATAAAGCAAGTAAGGGAGGCATGCACCTGGCGGAGCGGCAGCTGCGAGGCTGAGGCTGAGCGACACGCAGCGGTGCGGAAAGCGGTGCGATAAAGTCCGCAAAGCCGGAAGGGTGCTCTACGTGGCGCGCGGCGGTTGTATGGCTGCCTGCGAACGTATCATACCAGCTCTGAATATGTGCTGGATGAGGACTCCCATATGATCGGTGAAGTATTCTGGGCTGTGGTACGAGTCCGCATGTACCCGTACCACTTAGATATCGGCATACCAAAAAACAAATCATTTTTAAATATTTTTGAATTTTCAGCACCTGTGTTTTCAGATACACCTACAGGGCAGGAGTAGCGAGTAGACGAGCAGCGGATTGGTCTGAGCGGACTAGCGGAGTTATTGTTACATTTTTGAATATAGCGAAGGCTGATGCAGTCATGCCGGAGCTAATTCAAACTCGGCGTCTGGCTCCAGCGGCTCGTCCCCTGCCGACAAAAGCACCCGGGAGCTTTGCGGGAGTGCATGCCTGAGTAGACACGGGACGAGCAACCCGTATTGCACGGCCACCCACTTTCGAGGAAACTCCCGCGGTGGAGCAGCTGCCTGCCGTGCGACACTGGACTCCGCGGGAGCCGCCCCTTGCTTCGCTATGAACACCACCCCGGTCGAGTCCGTCCTCGGACAGCTCGAGGTCCTGGTCGGGGAGAAACTGCAGGTGCGACCGGGAGCCCGGCAGGCTGGCCTGCGTGCCGCTGCTCGTGAGCAGTCGTCGCGGGAGACTTCGGGCGGCGGGACGGCGGCGCGCGGCTGCCCCCTCCGCGCGCGCATGGGTCTGATCCGGTCCGTCCCTGCCTGTCGCTGCGCAGGTAGTGACGTTCAAGACGCTGTGCAGAGAGTTTGGGCTGGTCGCCAACAGGGCCAAGCAGTTCGTGCCCCGCCGTGTGAATGACGCAACCCCAGCCATCTGTGCAGCTGCGCGCTGCCTCCCAGTCTCTCACTGACGTCCCTCGCCGCTGTGTCGCTCCCCACCAGGATTCTATTTGAGTATGCGGAGAAGCGCCGGGGAGATGTCTCCGTCATGTACTGCCTGTCTGGCGTGTCAAAGGACGCGCCGCACGAAAGGGTCATGCTGGTCTCCGCGGAGCAGCTCGCGGCCAAGCGGGCGGCGCTGACGTCTGTCAGCGGGATGCACGTCTACAGCGTGCAGCCGCGCATCCCGAAGGACCCCAGCGAGATCTTCAGCGCAGAGAAGGCCGCCAGCGAGGACGAGATGCAGAAGCTGGTCCGTGGCGCGGCACCCAGCACACCGCACAGTGAGTGCATGCCCCGCCGCTAGGTACATGCCGACCGGCACTGAACTGCCCTCCCCCCCCTCCCCCTCTTCCTCATCTCCCTGCAGATCTCTGGCCAGGAGACCTTCATCGCAGACAACCGCTTCTCTGCCGTGACCGCGCATCACGTCAAGCGCGATCCCACAGCCGTGGCGCCGCCTCCCAAGCCAAAGGCTGCTCCTGCAGGTGCCCCCCCTTGCCTTATCCCTGTCTTCCGAACAATCACGCGCAGTCACACACATCCACAAGGATGCCGCACCGCCCAATGCCGACGCTGGTGCTGGGTGTCATGTTGGGCAGCGCCTAGCCAGAGCAAGCCAGCCCCCGCCGGAGGGGCTCCGAAGCCCCCTGCCAGCGCACGTGAAACACCCAATCCCCCGCCAGCGGCCACCGACAAGCCCGCCGCCGTCCCGAGCAAGCCAGGTAGGGGGCAGCCTGCTGCTGCCAGATCCGACTCGCGCCCTGACCCGCCTGCATCCACACGCTGCGAAGGCCGGCGTGCTCCTGGCAGCGTGATGGGCGTCCATGGGAGGCCAGGAAAGGGGGCGAGCCGGTGTCCTGACGGACCTATGGCGGCGGCTGCCTTTCTGCAGTTGAAGCGCCCGCCAAAGCCAAGGCGCCACCTGCCAAGGGCAGCGGCAAGGGCAGCCTGGGCGCCCTGTGGAGCAAGATGCCGGCCAAGAAGGTGCCCCTCCCCCTCCCCACGCCGAGCAGCGCAGGGCCCCGGGGGGAAAAGGGAAGGGAGGGAAAGTTGGGGGGGAGGGGGGGAGGGGGGAGGGGGGGCTTCCTTAGTGGGCATCCACCAGTACGTAAGCCCTCACTCGGCGTGGAGATATTTGAGTCTGATGTAGGGAGAGCCTCAGCCTGGCGAGTGATCGGGGCCTTTCACGGGGGAGCACAAGCTAGGTGGACGCCCCCCCGTTGCATGCTACACCTTGCGGGAGGGTATCACTCCAGTTGCACCACATTGGTGCGGTCATCGGCCCAGTGCATCCGCGCCGTATCCTATGTGATGTAGGGATTGCGCAACATTGGCGGGGTACAGCTACGCAGACAGTTCAGAATACTCCGCATTGCTTCCTCTCAGGATCCCGTTGCCAGTAAGGGCAGGGCGGGTTCTTGTGCAAGAAATCTTTCAGGCGAGTTGTCACTAATGAACCGGGCCCGTGGTTGCACCCACGTGGTCCCCACCGCTGGTGCCCCGTGCCCCCCCCTCCCCCCCCTTCAGACTCGGCATGGGCTGACGTCCCCCCCCCCCCCCCCCCCCCCCCCATCCTCTCCACCAGGCGACCCCACCCGGCGCGCCCTCCGCAGCAGCGCCCGCCAAGCGCAAGGCGCTGGTGGAGGTAGCAGACAGCAGTGACGAGGAGGATGAGATGGAGCTGGACCCAGTGCAGGTCATGAACCAGGCCAACAGGTGAGCCGGAAGCAAAGGAGGGAGTGGGACACCCGGGGAGGGGAGGGGGGGGTTCAGGGGGAGTGGGTGGGTCAGAGGGGGTGCGGCGTGGAGGTGCGGCACACTGGCCCCGGCGAGTGTCGACGTGGGAATACGACCACTGCGCATAAAGACCTGCCCAGCTTGACAGCAGTCAAATCACGACGATGCCACTGCGGAACAATAATGAATGCTGTTATGTGTGCACGCTAGCCCAATGTGAGCGGATAATACAGGTTTTAATGCGTGACTCAGCACCTTGTATACACATACAGATACATGAGAAGATGCGTATGTATGTACATATTTGTATTTATATTTATTCATACTTAGAAGTATAAGTATATATATATATAAACATGTATACATGTAAATATACAATATATAGATATATGTACATATATATACTATGAGAGGACTAACCGCTTGGTTGGGACCACCTCATCGTCCCACCTGGCAGCGGCTGACCCGCCCTGCCGATGTGCGTGCAGGCAGCGCCGCGTGTGCATGGACGATGACGAGGAGGAGGAGGGCAACGAGAGGGGCGGGGCGGCGCAGGGCAACGGGGGCCCACCTGCGGGTGGGCGCGGCCGCGGAGTTGTGCTGGCGGACGAGGAGGACGAGGACGGCGAGGCGGACAAGGAGAACGGCCCCAGCAGCGAGGACAACGCCGGCGCGGGGCCTGGGGAGGTATGTCGCCCCTGGGCACCATGCAGGAGGGGCAAGGGGCGGCGGAGGCAGGGGAGGGAGAGTCCACCCCGGCTCAACGGCACGGTATAGTTGAACAACTTGGCTGACGGGAAGCGCCTTTTATTGCGGCTCCGTGACACAGGACACCAGCGGTGCGCAGGGCAGCAAGGCCGACGGCGCTGGCGGCTCGCAGCCGAAGAAGAGGGGCAGGAAAGCGGGCGGCAAGAAGGGGTGAGGAGGGGAGAGGGGGGGGAGGGGGGGGGGGGCTGTGCCGCTCGCCTGACCGCTCTGATTGCGGCGGGAAAGTCGAGAAAGGTGTGTGAGCCGAGGCGTGAAGCACGTGCGCGTGGAGGACTGAAGCCTGTGCCTTTGTGCGGCCCGCCACGCGCCCAGGGCCGCCAAGGCGGGGGAGAAGAAGAAGGCTGCGGAGGAGGCGGAGGAGCTTGAGGAGGCCGCGGAGGAGGAGGAGGAGGCTGAGGAGGAGGCGGAGGACGCCCCGCGGAGCAAAAAGGCAGCCACCGGCGGCATCGCGGCGGCGTTCGCCAAGGTGCGCGTGGGGCGGCCGGCCTGCGGGTGGTGGACCGCCGCACTGCTTACTGGCAGCTGCGAGTGCATTCTCGGCTTTTCACCAATGATAATGCCAACTAACAATGGCATTGCAGAGTAAAAGCCCACCCTGGGAACACTACAAAACGAGATGGGGAGCACTCGGCAAGTTTTTTGGTTATTTATTAGCGATTTAGGGCAACTCGGCATTTTTCTGTTGTTTTCGACCTTTGCTATCGCTGTTCTGACAGCCAAACGCGGAACTGAAAATCAGGAAATATTGGCGAAACGGGAGTGGCGCCCTCAGGGCTTCATAATGGGAGGTTCAGGACGATATATATGCGCGCTCGGCTTGGCGGAGGTGACCGTCTCCTTCGAGTTGCCTCGAGAGGGGCTGCCCGCGTCTGTCGCGAGCTCCTGTGCCCAGTCGGGCTGACAGAATGTGACCGGCGGCGCCGGGCTGGGCTGAGCGTCCGCAGGGCAAGGAGGCTGCTCCGGCGGCGCCCGCGCCCGCGCGATCCGGCGCGCGGGGGGGTAAGTGGGTCGAGAGGACGTACTACGACGACAAGGGCAATGAGGTGCGCGACTCCTCGTGCCTGCACGGGACGCTCTGCGTGTGTTTGACATGCGCCGCTGCCCGGACGCTTGAGTCGATCTGTATGGGCTTTGCGTTATGCTGAAGACCCAGCGGTTTTGTCCTGTTAGCAGTTTAGGGTGCGCCCTCAGCTCAGCATGAACGACTCCGCGTTGTTGAATTTGGCCGCAATGCCTTTCAGAAGTGTGACGTGCTGAATGCTTCTGCCGAATGCTTCTTGGAGGTGACCGAGCTGGTTTTCGAGGCGGACGCAGCGGCCACCGAGGCGCCGCCAAGGCACCCAGGTGCCCCCCCCCCCCCCCCCCCCCCCCTACCGCTCTCGTCGCTTGCTCGGACTGTCGCGAACCGGCGGCACGCGTTGGTCAGCCCGCCGCTCGGCTTATTGCGCTTACGGGCGCCGCTGCCGCGCCGACAGGGTCGCAGCAAGCGGCGTCGCAGAAGACGGCGGCCTCCGGGGGCAGTCCGGCCGGCAAGACCGCCAAAGCCGCGCCGAAGGACCCTAAGCCCGAGGTGACTGCCGCGCGCTCCGCACCGTCGTCGTCCGCTTGTTGCCCTCTCTTGCCGTATTTCCCTTGATGGCGGGTTGCGCAACGCTCCCGAGTCCGTGGCGACCGACTGCCCGCTTGCCCATTGCCATCCACAGGGCGGCAAGGCGGGAGCCTCGAGCAAGAACCAGCGTGGCATCATGTCGTTCTTCGGCAAGAAGTAGATCCCCCCCCCCCCCCCCCCGCCCCCTTCTTCCAGGCGTAGGATAATACCTACTGTAGTGTGGGAAGCTGCGGGGCTCAAAGCCATGGATGGCGGTTGCCGTAGTGTTGAAAGGCATAAAATTACGTACACTGGCGCGGGCAGCATCCGGGGCGCACAGCCCGTCGCCTGCCCCGACCTGTCTGGGCTCCATATGTTTTAACAAAAGACAGCCTAAAAATACACAGTTTGCAGCCAGCATGTGTCCATCCATAATCGTATTACTTCCCAGAGTGTGACGATGTCCGCAGTGCTGCGCCGTGTCCATGCAACCATTCGAAGGTTCATTGGTGCCTTGGTGGCACTCCCAGCAGAAGTTGTCCTGTCGCCCCCTTCCGGCTACATCATGCTGCCGCTCGCACCGTCCCAAACCTTCCGATGTTTGGGACATGTGCCGTTGTTGCGCTGAAGTCGTGGTTACCCAGCCAGCCGACAGCGTCGTTCGATCGGGCAACGAACACTGTGTTGCTGCAGGGCAGCTATAACAATATATTGCCATATGGATACTACCATCGCACCCAGAATAATAAGAACCATTAATACCGTGACATTTAAGCCATGAGTTCAAGGGTCGGAAAAATGGTGGATCGCTTGGCAGCAACAAGCCGAAATATCCGTGTTACATTCGTTGTGTGTTCTGGTGTATTTCTAGATAATGTAGTTTCCGCTTTTCGCGGATGGGATGTTTGGGGGGGGGGGGGGGGGGGGGGGAGATATCGGAAGCGATACTATGCCGCAAGCCCAAAGCGTGGTTGCGGTATTATATGCCTCACCTTGGGGATGAGTGCAACCTGCTATGGTTCCGCTACAGTTTTCGGCTACATTTTACATCTCGGAGGTTATTTGCAGCTCTCGTATTATCGCGTCGGGACACATATACTCGCGATCATTTGGGCATGCTCAAGGATGCGTGCTGCTGTGTGCCTGTTGGCGTCGATGGCCGTGCCGCAACACGCAACTCACTGCTTTCGACAGGGGCCGCTCGACTAGAATAACAACAATAAGTGGACAATGGACCTGAACATGCGCGACAGAGCATACTATGTCAAGAGTTTACGACAGCTGCGGCGAACGACATCACACATCGACCAAAGCCGCGTACAATCGATACTGTCACTCGGCACGATAGCTATTACACTCGGCACTATCCAAGAGAGTACTATTTTTCTATCTCGGTATACTATCGCTACCCGCTGGATCGACGAGCACCGACAGAACCGGGATATCTCACATGGACCACTATTCTGCACGGCAGCGCGAAATGTGCTTGAAAGTGACGACGGAGAACGGGTATTGGCTGGGAGAGACTCTGGCAGCACTGCCGCTAGACGACCGCCACTATGTCGTGTCATGAAGACAGGACGCATGACCGCGAGGAACAAACTACAACTGTGGACAGTCTCGACTTATTTGTGTATGATTCGCACCCGCCCTGGACTGACTACCAAGCGCTTGCCATGCGCCTGGGCGATATATATCGAGCTGCCCTGCGTGGCCGCCCACCTTGAGCCTCTTGCAATATGAGCCGTCCCACAGAGGGATCCCACCACCAGATGTCTCGTTATTTGACACCTTCTGGCTGCATTTGACGCCGTTTCAGAGTATCGTTGTTCGCTGCTTGTGGAGCTGTATTCTATCAGTTACAAGCGGGTGCCGGGTCATTATGCACATGGAGAACTTGTCGGGAATAAACACGAGCGGGGGAATCGCCGCGACCGACCTTTCCTTCGAGTACTAGCGCGCAGGGCCAGTCAGGGCGCGCCGTCGGCGCGCACCGTGACGTCCTGGTAGCCGCGGTGGGGCGTGCCGGGCGTGCCGCCGCTCGGCATGAGCAGCGCCTTGACGGGGCCTTGCCCGTCCAGCCCCTCGATGTTCGGCACCCCGCTGCCCTTGAGCAGATCCATCAGCTGCGCGTGGGTGAGCGAGTTGAGGATGACGATGTTGGAGTCGGCCTGCGGGTCCTCGGGCACCGGCGGGTTGCGCGGCGTGGGCGTCGAGCTCGCACCCGGCGTCATCTCGCCGGCGCTGCGGCCCTTGGAGCTCTTGCCGCCCTTCAGCACCTTCGCCAGCCCTCGCCGCAGCTTGCCCAGCGTCTTTTTCTTCTTGGGGCGCCCTTCCGGGTCGGCGGACGCCCACCCCGCCTCGCTGGCGCTGTCCCCGACCTCGCTCGGAGGGTATGACACGCCGCTGCCGCTTCCGCCGCTGCTGCCCGTCATCGTCCCCGGCCGGGCGCTCAGCGGCGCCGCCGTCTGTGGGAACGAAGGGCATCGAGTGAAAGGGGCAGTTAGCATCTCATGGACGAGGCAGGCGAGGGCGGAAGCGCCTTCTGCCCGAATGTTGCTTTCCGAGTCAAAATAGACGAAACTATAAAATAAGCGTGTTGCCTGTAGCTAGTTTGAAACCACAGCTGGGGTGGGCGGCGCACCTGCAGCATCGTGGGCAGGTTGCCCAGCGCGTGCGCCGCCTCCAACTGGCGAATGCGGTCGCGAAGCTGACTCATCTCGGACTCCTGCTGCCGAGACGAGGTTGGAGAGGAAGCGGGCCAGGAAGGTGTCAGTACCGACTGGGGGACACGGCGTAGTCGACGGCGCCGCTGAAGATGGCGAAACAAAAATGCAGGCATGCGGGGCCAACTGGCACAGCGCCAAGCTCAGCGCGAACCTGCGGCTCCGCGAAAGGCATGTCCGCGCTCATCTGGTCCATACTGGGCGCCTGGCTGTGGCCCATCCTCTGGTCCATGCTCGGGCTCTTGCTGTGCCCCATCCGCTCGTGCATCTCCTGCATGCACAGGGCACAGACGGCGCGCGGGCACGGGCCGGCGTCAGCGACCTTGGTTCGCCTTGGTTTGCCGGGCATCAGGCCCGACTCCACAACAACTTTCGAAACATCGCCCATTTTTAATATTTGTACAAAGAAAACCATTGTCATCACAGCGTCTAAAAGTACAAACTGTAAATTCAAAATCAAGGCCCATACGGGTGCCGGCGCGGCGTTTGGAACACAGCGAAACCGACGAAACCACAGCGAAGGTTCCTATGGCAAGCCTCACGCTAAAAAAATGTTGGTTAGTCGGCAGCGGTATCCAGCCAATACAAATGTATTCTCAAGGACATGAAAGCACGTCCCTCTACAGCCAGTGTGCGCTGGGGCCGTGCCCTGCACTCGCAAGAGCCAGGCACGGGGCGGCACCTTGAGCCTGAGCAGCTCCCGCAGCTCGTGGTCGCTGATCTGCTTCGTGGCGCGGCTCGTCTCCTCCGCCTGCCGCTGCAGCTCGCGCTCTTGCATCTCCCTCACCTGCGACCGCACGGCGCTGCGTCAGTGGCATCCCGGAAGGGGCGCCGGAGAGGTGTGCGTGTGCGGGTCCGCGGTCAGGGAGCACCGGTCGAGATGGTGCCACGTGCGCAAGCAGCCATACGCAACTACATACATCGTTCCAATCACCCCCCCCTGGAAATACATCAATCACATTGCAAAATCGTGTCGTCTCCGCGTTGTAGACTTCAAGAACTAGGGAAGAGGCGGGGGGGGGGGGGGGGGGGGGGGCACCGCCCAAGGGTTCGAAACAAAAGGACTTTTTATATCATTCGCAATCAGTAACGGGCCCTGTCGTCAAAAGGGAGCCAGCCATACCTCCTCAAGGTCTGATCTGGTGGACAAAACTACAACGGAACTGTAGCGAATGAGTCGGGGTGGTAAGGCCAAAGTCGCGAAAGGGTGGGGCGGCGTCATGCCGTGCTGTGCGGCGCGTGTGAGTCGCTGAGAGGCGCTCCGCACCTGAGCCCTCAGCATCTCGCTCTGCTCCTTTTCCACCTCCATCTCCACCACCCTGGAGCACACAACGCCAAAGTGAGGTGAGCCTCGGCGACAGACACCAACCTTGTCCAATCAAGCGCAGGCGGAGCCTTGATGCCAAGGGATGGCGTTGGGGTTGGGGGCTCACTTTTGGCGCAGGTGCTCCACCTCCTGCTCCAGCTCCGTCACAACCGACTGTGGCGCCGGCTGGTCCAGCGACTTTACCACATTCTCGGCCTCCAGCTCCAGCAGCCGCTTGCGCAGCATCTCCATCTCCTCCAGCGTCTCGCGGTCCACCACCACGCCGTTGCGCGCAGCCTCGCTCGCGGCCTTGGTCATCTCCTGCATGTCCTCCAGCTCCGCCACCCTGCGCACAGCGCCGCAGCGTCAGGACATATATATGTATACATATACATATATTTATAGACACATGTATGTACATAGACATGTACATGCATGAGTTGTGGTTCATCAAGGCTAGCCTTATCACTCCGCAGAAGCACCTCATTATTCCAAACACACACACACACACACACACACAATCTCTCTCTCTCTCTCTCTCTCTCTCTCTCTCTCTCTCTCTCTCTCTCTCTCTCTCTCTCTGCAGTGCCTTCTAAAAGGCTTCCGCGTAGAAAGAGTATTTTTTCCTTTCCAAATGAGAAGGCCAAAACACACATAGCACACCCAGAGCGTGGTGTACAGACAAGCAAGCAATTTCAGGCACTTTGTTTTAGAGCAAGTGCAAGGATTCCAGGAACAGATTAAGGTTCTGGCGCTGGGTAGTACACATTGACGGGATTGGTAGGGAGAGGCGGGCGGGTGGGGGATAGGAGCGGACTTTTTGCGCAGCAGCTGCAGCTCCCCCCGCTCATGGGCCGCCAATCCGCCCGGCGACTCGGAGAAGGAGTTGTACTTCTCAAACTCGCGCATCAGCTTGGCCTTCTCGCGCGCCACAGCGGCGGCGGTGACTTGCTCCAGGTAGCCCTGCCGGAAAGCGCGGGGGGGGGGGGGGGGGGGGAGAGTTGACATGGCCTGTAGTGCAATGGTGCCATCTTGAACTCGCCAGGCAAGGTCACAGCGGCGGAGCTGCTCAGCCCCCCCCCCCCCCCCCCCCCCTCCCCCCCGGCTCCCCCTTTGACGTCCAACATACAAACACGCAGACATAGACACACATCGCCGTTCCGAAGCTGGCCAGGTGACGCAAGTCAAAGGCCCGGGCATTCACTGCAGCTGGCACCCTCACAACAGCTACCCCAAAATCGCCTCTGGCCATGGCGGCAACCGGGCGCCAACCCGATTCAAGCCCAGCGAAGGCTCAAATCAAAGGATTCCGAATCATTGAAGCAAAGATAAGCGCGTCGAAATGTGCGTTGGAGGTGGAGCCACACGCACCTGCATGACGGGGTCCAGCTTGAAGAGGTTGCCGTGCACACTGTTGAAGCCGTCGTGGTTGGCATGTGCGTTCTCGGACACCTGGGTGGGGCGGGCTTAAGGTGTGAGTATGTGTGTGTGTGGGGGGGAGGGGGGGGGGGGGGGGGGGGGGATTGGCGGAGCGAGGAGGGATTGGCGGAGCGAGGAGGGATTGGCGGGGAGGATGGGTCCGGCGGGGGGGCGGGGGCGCACGCACCGACATCATCCGGTTGGCGAAGCGGCACGTGGAGATGGTCTCGTTGATCTGGTGGTAGCTGTTCCACACGTTGGCGATGAGCACCGTCTTGCAGTTGCCGCCCAGCGAGTCCTTCAGGAACCAGGTTAGCTTGGAGGAGCGGTACGGAACGTGGCCGGGGCTCTTCTTGGCCAGGGCCACGATTACCTGGCGCCGGGAACGCCCGCGGAGCTCAGACAATGCAACTGATAAGAATCAAATCTGAAACGCAGTGAGACAACTAATCCTTTAGAGGATAGTGCACATTATAGCACACGCCGCACTCGTTGGCGTTGTCTGCGTCAAATGTCAGCATTTGGTCCGTACATCTGTGAAGTGCTGGTGGCGAATTTTCATAAATTCCAGGTTAAAACAACATATAATTGCAGGGGTTGGTGGGGAGGAGGGGGGGGGGGGGGGGGGGAGGCAGTGGTAACATATATACCCAACCAGAGAGCGCTGTCACACGAGGGGAGGCGGCGTGGGGCAATGCGGGTGGCCACCTGCTCCAGGAAGGTGAGCGACTTGTTGATATAGAGCGCCTCCCTCGCCGAGGCGCCCGACACGCCTGTCTTGTCCGCTCGCTCACTGCCCGCGAGGTCCACCAGGTTGAGCTTGGAGCACAGCTTCTGCCCGTTTGACGCGACGGAGGAGACGAGCATGGTGAAGATGGTGTGCGAGCGCGAGGAGCGGGTGTTCATGCCGTGCCCCGCGACGTGGCGCGTCTGCTCGCCCCGCATCAGCAGGTCTAGCGCCTCCTGGGCGCTCGTCACCTTGGGCTGCGTCGCGCCCTTCAACACCATCCGCCGCCTGCCCGGCAACGAGCCGCAGCCGGGACCCTCAACAACGGCGGAAGGCGGCCTCCATCGCCCGCGATGAAGGGCTGCATGGGAGCGGGAGGGTCGGATTGGCGGGTGTGGGCGGGGGGGACGTGCGCCTCACCCGACTTCTGAGATGCCGATCTCCGCGTCCTCCGAGCCCAGCAGGTCCCGGAAGTGCTCGTTGTAGATCTCGATATAGGAGCACGTGATGACGGCCTTGATGTCGCGCTGCGCCACCTCCGCAAAGATCTGGCAGGGACGGACGGCGGGGGCAGCGCCGTCAGCACCAGCAGGGACAGCCGCAGCTCCCCCCCCCCCCCCCCCCACCCCCATGTTGCTGATTGCTGCTGGCAGCCAGCGCAGTGCCGAGACGAGCTCTCACCTCATCCACCAGCCGCGGCACGATGCCCTTCATATTGGGATCCGTCATGCATCCCTCCGGCCCTGGGCGAGCCGTACAGACGCGTGCACGTAAGCACCATCAGGAAGACCCCCCTTCCCCCCAGAGCCCCCCCCCCCCCCCCTTCGCCTGGCCCCCGGACAATCTCGGCCAAGTGACAGCACCACGCGATAGCACAAGCACAAAGGGCTCGCATAGGGCCGGGCGCCCTGCTGCACCGGCTGACCGGTAAGGCGCACCTGTCATCGTGAAGGTCTTGCCTGACCCCGTCTGCCCGTATGCCATGATGGTGCTGTTGATGCCGTCCAGCACCGCGGGCACCATGGTCCGCGCGCACACCTGCGCCCGCGCCCCCAAGCGCCACTCCATTCAGCAACCACGCGCCGGTGCCCGGCAGGCAGAGAACGTGGCCGCAGCCCCGGGGGTCACTCACATCATACACGTCGCTCTGAGTCTTGTCGTCCAGAACCCGCGTGAAGTTGAACTGCAGCGGGCAGCGCGGGGGTGGGTTGCAGTGATCAGCGGCGCTCCCTTCCGCATCTAGAGACAGGTGCGAAAAATGCGCAACCACAGCGCCCCCGAGGGAAAGGTAAATCAAGTGGGAGGGGGGGGGGGGGGGGGGGGGGGGGGCTCACGTGGTACAGCCCCTCCGTGGGGTTGTGCCCCTTGTGCAAGATTATCGTCGAGTTGCCCGGGCTCTGCGGGCAGCAGCGGGCGGGCAGCGCGAGTTCAGTGTAATACAAGCTCGGGCGGTGGCCGATCTGGCGCGATGCCCCACGCTGCTGGCCAGGGGGTGGGGCTGGGGGCTGCCTGTGACGACGCGCCGCTGACGACGCGCCGCTGTGGATACATACAGTCGCCACAGTAGGGTGCTACCCAGTACTCGCACCGCGTCATAGAATGGCACTGTGGCATGGCGTTTTATATTTTACGGCACCGGTTGCGCGCGACCCCGTCCCCCCGCCACAGGACGGATGCCAGCCTTGTCGGTTACCCCGCGACGGCCGACCAGGGTTCATTACCGGCGATGCTGATGGGGCAGAGCTTGTATCGGATCCGGACTGGGCGTCGTCGGGTCCAGCTGGGCGACAGCTACCCCCCGGAATGAGCCCTCGCCGCGCACCATCGTCCGTCCCGTCGGTTGCGGCGGTAGGTTGCGTACGAGGATCCTACTAAGACGCCCCAGCATCGTACATGAATTTTCCCGCCCATCGTCCCCCTCCGCGAAGCTCGGCGCACCCCCTCTCGCGCAGAGAACGCCGCCGCCCGCGCAGCGACCACCTCAGCCACCATATGGGCAGCTCAGGCTATTCGCTGCATTCCAGCTCCATACGGCTGCAGCAGACGCTCGCCAACCGCGGCCGCCCGCGACCGTTCCCGGTAGTCATCGCGCCAAATGTCCAGGTCGCCGCGCAGTATATTTCGGCTTATCCTCGTACACCCACCCCCCACACAGCGGTGCCCTGGTCATTGTGGCGGGAAGCTGGGGGGCATCCGGACCTGCGGCAAGTCCACCGCGGTCAGGTGGTCTGACGTCGGGTCCTCCTTTGGCTTGCACCGCACCACCACTTTCACGGTGCTTGTGTCCACCATCGTGCTGGGCGCCCTGGACAGCTGGCGGACGGGCCTACACGAAGGCGTCGGGGAGACTGGCTGCTGGCTGGCTGCTGGCTTCGCGGCCTAGTGGGCGACGACCGCGCGGTACCGCTTGCTGCACGCGTGACGCGCGTGCGTCATGCCGCGCGCCCTCAGTAGCGGGCATAACTCACGACCGCGCACTCCGCGCGCCATGAAACTCCTCGGCATATTCCGCGCTTGTTTCGTGAATGAGGAAACGTCGCGAAGATAATCCGACTCATCCCATCTCCGTTATCCTGACACGTGTGCTGTGTGGTATGCCAGGGCGGTCGTCACGCTGGTGCACTAGCACCAGCCGCGTTGCGCATCTGCCCGCCCCAAGACCCCAGAGACAGACACCCCACCAGCAACCCTGAGCTCCGCCTTTCGCACGCCCGACGTGCCGTAGTTTTGCCGCTGCGAGTGGGGTGCCCGAGCCGGGCGGTAGACAGCGATGGCAGACTTGGCGGTGGCGCTGCGGCGGGGTGCGGCCCCGAGCCGCCCCCAGCCCCCCCCCCCCACCCCCGCCCCGATTATACTCCCACAACGATATCCCCCGCAGGCCGTAGAGATGTGATAGGGTCGCCAATCTTTTGGTGCGGGGGACGCCAAGGGAGGGGGGGGAAGGCCGGCGGGCCCGCAGGGGGGGGGGGGGGGGGGGGGGGGGGGCGCAGGCGCAGAAAAGGTCCCGTGTATGAATGCGTCATAGAAAAATCCCGCGATCTGCTGGGATGGTCGATGTTATGTCTCGTGCACCCTCCTCCCTCTCTATTGAATTAATAATAGGCGCCTTCTGAGCTCAGACCTCTTCGTTGGTGTACTTGTGGATTAATTTCCACCCCTGCTCCTCGCCGTGTTTGCTTTCCCCCAAGGGCTGAGGCAGGAGCGCCAGCTTGCCATTGCGCCCGCATGCTCCTGCTGATTGTGTCCATGGTATGCCATCCTTGGAACGTCTCAGGGCCAAGTCTGCGGCCAGTGGCTCTGACAGTGTACCTGTATGCTGCTCAGGTGCCGTCCAGCTGCTGCCTAACCACTGCAGCCTTGCAGCCACGGGACTGCGGGTAAGAGCGGCCCCAAGTGGGCGGCAGCCCTCGCGCGCAGGCACCCGCCACGCTGCCCCCATTGGCCACCGGCCGGCGCGCTTGGTGGTGGTGGCGCGCAGCGAGAAGGGCGGGTCGGAGCCGCCGCCAAAGGGATCGAAGGAGGTTGATGAGGTGCTGGATGAGGTGGTGCAGTACTACCAGAAACTTTATGTTGAGGTGAGCTCACCCGACCCCCCTCTCCCTCCTTCTGCATTCAGTGGACACTGGCTCACAGCACTCCGCCACTGGACAAGCGGCATACCGTAACCACAAGATTGACACCTATTCGTATGAAAGGGAAAACGCATACGTGTGGGGAAGTGTGCCAGACTACACAACAAACGTCGCACGGGATGCCCGGCTCGATGGTGCAGAACGGTTCATTATCTGAGGGACCTGCAGGCCTACGCCATATATGGTATGAAACGAAACCCACGGGCGAACACGGCCGCGCAGATGGACGACATCATGGGATACAGCCCGGAGGAGGGCGACGTGGAGCGACTGCGCACGCTGGCGGGCGATATCCGCCGCTTCAAGGACGACATGGAGGCGCTGCGGCCCGGCGAGGCCGGCCCGCTGGACCGCCTCAGCGTGCCCATGCTGAAGTGGGCGAACGACGTAACCCCCCCCCCCCCCCCCCCCCCGCCCAGGACACACACAGACACACACTGCATCAGTCACCTTGGCGGCGGGTTGTTGCCAAGCTATGGATGGTGTGGGATGTGTCAAGGATGTGGGCACGGTGGTTTATTGCATGCGATGGCTGCGGCAAGAGAGGAGGGGTGCCGCGCATGAAGCAGCACCTGCAAGCACAAGCGCGGGCATGCATGCTCGTTCCGGTTTTTCCATCATGGTCACACTGCCATCTGCACGGAGTGCTTACAGTGATGTGTGCCCGCAACTGCTAGAGGGTACGTGGCCACCGTAGTGATGTGCCGTCCTGCGTGATTGGTGCAGGGCTCGTCTCAGTGTGTACTTACACTCACCATGCCGAGCTCGGCCATCGACGGGCCCACTAGGACTATGAGTTGTCGCTGGTTAAGTCGTCTAATTCCGACGTCTTGATTCCGTTACATAGCCACAAGCGCGCTGTCTAAGTTCATCCAGGAAAAACAGGCGCACTTGCGCAGGTGTGTGTGTATGGCGGGAGGGGGGGGGGGGGGGGGGGGGGGGGTTGGCTCTTGCCCCATGCTGACCCTGACACAAGGATACTGTCCGCCTCCCGGCGCAAGCGACTGTTGTCCCTGGTGAGCATCCGGCTGGCGGAGTCCGAGGCGATCCAGCAGCAGCAGGAGCAGGGCGGCACGGAGCAGGGCGGCAAGGGGGGTGCGGCGGCAGAGCCCTCTGGCGCCGGTGGCAGGCAGGCGGCAAAGAGCGAGGACCTGTCTGCAGCGAGCGAGCGCCTGGCTGCGGAGCTGATGGTGACCCCCCTCCCCCCCCCCCCCCCCCCTTCTCTTTCCCTTCTGCCAATAGGCATCAACGCCACGTGCCCACCGCAGCCATGACCCCCCCCCCTTTCTCCCCCGTCCGCGTCATCTTCGTCAAACACCAGCAGGAGGAGGAGGAGCCCACCGAGCTAATGCTGGTCGCCACAGTGGTGGCCACGGTGGTGCTGGGTGTGGCGTCCGTCAAGGTGGCAGAGTACACCGGCCTGGTGAGCGCCCCCCCCCCCCCCCCCCCCCCCTATCCAACACTCTCTTTGCTCCATCAAACCCGACCGCCACACCGTGCCATTTAATTGGGTTTTCGCAGATTTGCAAAAGTATCATAATCTTTTGCTCCACTGTCTCGGATATTCTGTGTCCTGTTCTTGTTGCATCTTGATGTATGTCCGGATACGTATAGTTCCGGAGAAGAAGTAAATTTCCTTCTTCGCGCGCGCGAGGGGGGGGGGGGGCTCAAAACTGATAGCATGTACAGCAAACGCGGAGCGTGGATGTGGTACCACGGGTAGATATTCGATGCCGCGCTGCCACAAAGCGACTGCCGCGCATACGAGGCGGACGCCTGCCTCCGTGCATACCAGTCGGACTCCCGCCTCTGCCGCCTCGCTGAGCCGAGCTTCGCCACCTCCTTTCAGGATGTGGTGCCCAAGCTGGCGCTGCCGCCGCACCCGCTGCAAGCGGCCGCGACCACGCTGCAGGTGGCGGTCCCTGCAGGCCTGGCCTCCTTCGCGCTGTGGGCGTCCATACTGGCCAGCGACACGCAAATTGGCAGGGTGTGGCGAGAGGACGTGAAGACGCGGGAGGCGGTGCGCCCCCCCCCCCCCCCCCCCCACCACCACCTCAAGAGCATCAAAAGCCTCATGCTACGCCACCGCGCCGAGCAGATGCATTGCCTTCATTCCCATTAGGGCCCCACCGATGTATGTCTGTGGCGATTTGCTTGCTGGTGCTGGCGCGGTGATAAGAACATTGCGGATAAGAACCTGCCCTGCCTGCCAGTAGTCAAGTGTAGATGAAACTATAGCGGAACCCTATAGCGGAACTCTTTTTACAGCAGGCTGCACGCAAGCCCAATTTGGGGCGTTTGATCAGGGTTGCGGCACCCGTGGTAGGTATTTCCAGAAAGATCACGTACTCCGACATACGTACATCTTCGTTTGGTGTACTGTTTGGTGCGATTTTATGGTTCGCGGTACTTTTATACGCGCTGGATGAATGGGTGGTCATACATTCATATACCGTGCCGGTTGATTGGCTTTGCTGGCTAGAACTACGATGAGTAATGTCACAGCCTCACAACTTGTGCTCACAAAGTGAATGCGTCATCATCATGTTTTACTCATACATCGCTACATATCATTACAGGCACAGCAGGTCCCTTGTCCTTTTTCAAGTGACGACGTGCATTGATTTGGGTTCGCTGAGTGCGTCGGATGCCGGGTTGCAGGAGAACAAGAACTTTGACCTGGCCACCATCGTGCTGCTCTGCCTCGCGATCGAGATCACCGGCGGCTTGGTATCGCGCGGCACCGGCCTCGCCTTGGTCACGCAGTTTTTCGCCGGACTGCCTTCGCTGCAGCCGGAGGACCCGTGGGCGCTGGACGCGATGCAGCAGCCGGCGGTGCAGGTGAGAGGGCGCGCGCAGGCTATGTTCACAGCGGAATACCCCTGATGTGTATACGGGGCAGGTATACCAAAGACCAACTGTCCTAATAGAGCCGGTTTTTTATTTCGATCTTCCGGGAAAAATAGACGTTTCTCGACGTTCCAAGGGCACTTTAAACCATCATTGGTGCAGTGGCCCCTGAGCGGTCATGACGATATTTGTCCAGCATTTGGATTCTTTTGAACATGTTCAGCTGTCCCAAGGTATCCAGTTGGGCAATCTCAGTATGGGCAGTGGCCAATTTGATGCGCAACGGCCGAGTCTCTTGTCTAAAGTGCCCCCCAAACGTCCGCAGAATTGCGTTCACATTTTCGGAAGGGCGTCGACGATTTCTGATTTAGCAGAACTGCGGCTGCGCTGTTTTGATGCGACTACAGTACGTAACATGGCGCCGTACTCCGACTCGTATCATGTTTTACACGTTACGAGTACTTTATCCACGTTTCGGTACTTTAAAACCCGCAATTCACCAGAAATTACACGGGCTCGTCCTCTAGGACGGTCTACGGCCCGGCGCCGCCCGCCCGGAGTCTCATCCTGTGACACATACTTGAACACGTAAATGCCTCATGCCGTCAGCGCTGGGCTGTAGTGCAATACCTGCGACCCCCCCCCTTTCGCCCCTTTCCCGCCTGGGACAGGATTGGCAGCAGTGGGACCCTCATTGCATCACCTCCGCAACAGCCGGCATAGTCATAAAGCAAAATGCCGAGGCATTCCGCAAGACTGATTCGCGTCCAGTGAGGCGGTGACTGGGATTCCGCAACACTGCGGGATCGCCGTCTTGAGCACTGAACACTACCTTAAAAAGGTGTTGCGCATCTACGCATATATAGCGACTAATACCTCGGCGGTGGGCTGTTACTCGCCCTCATGATGTTGCCACAACGGTGACCACCCCAGGGCTACGTTACACAATACCATACTGGATGTGAGGATGTGAGGATGTGAGGATGGGTCAACCTTACGTAGTCAAGTCAGCTTGATCGAGTTGAAAGGCGCCACCTGAGCTGTGCTTGCGCCCCACCGAGGTGGAGATGTAGGGTCCGGGCCGGTTTGCCAGGGTCGGGTGCTGGCCTGGGGGTGGCGCCGCCTGACCTGTGCCCCTCCCTCCCTCCCCCCCCCCCCCATCCCTCCTCGCAGCACCACCTGCCAGAGCTCTGGGTGTGGCCCATCATCGCGCTCGGCTGCGGCGCGCTGGACGGGCTGCTGTACCAGGTCACCCAGGTGCGCGCGCCCCGCCCTCCACCCCGATTCAGCCATGCCAGCGAGCGCGGGTTGTAGGGTGTGGGTGCGTGAACTAATCACCCCCCCAACCCCCCTTCCCCCCCCACACACCCACACAAGTTTTCGACTTTTTAGCTTTCAGTGTCAATCAAAATTTCGGTGACTTTTTTTCCAATTGCTCTTATTCCTACAGATCATGTCCAGCGATTCCTTCACTTCTTACTTTTATACCAGTCTGGCAGCTCAGCGTTGGGGAACATTAGCTTAAACTGGGATGGGAAAGGTCTGGCCTGCCGCTTGAACAGCAGCAGTGGTTGGAAAAGCTGCTGCTGCGCCCACTAAGGGCGTGGTGGGCGGGAGAGTTCAGAGCTGTCAGGAATGACCACATGCTAGTCATGGCAGCTGAGCTAACTGGTGGGGCTGCCTTGTCAGTCCCGGTCAGCACGCTGGTGTCAGCATGGCAAAAGCCAGCAGTAACATCAGCTGCCCCCCACCTACTACTACATTTAACATTCATAAATCACTAATCCTGTAGTCAATTATTTGACTGATTCCTTGCCTCCCTGCGTGGCATCAGCACTAAAAACGTGTGTGGCTTACGGCTGCGCCATCACCTAACTTGCCATTCTCATATTGCTGTTTTAGGGGGGGGGGGGGGGGGGGGGGGCAGCGGCCGGCGCTGACGTGCAACCCCTGCCGTGCGGGGCGGCGCGCAGGGCGGCTTTGTGGCCTCGGACCGGAAGGGGCTCTCCAAGCTGCTGTCGGAGAGCGTGTTCGAGTCGCTCGCGACGGGGCGCATGCAGGTCGTGGCCGAGCTGAACGAGGCGCAGGCGGGGGAGGCGGCGAAGGCAAAGGGGAAGGGAGTGAAGGGGGAGGGGGAGGCGGAGGTGAAGGCGGGGGAGGCGGGGGCACATGAGGTGGACGCGAAAGAGTCGAAGGCGGAGGCGGGGGAGGCGCGGGATGAGCCACAGACGCCAGGCCTCCCTTCATCGCAGCCACCTCGCACTGCATCCGCTGCACCACCGGCGTCCCCACACCACCTTCGCAATGCGGAGGAAGGGGAGCTGGCGGAGACGGGGGCGGAGGAGGGGAAGGATGAGGCGGTGGATGGGGACGCGGTGGCGGCGGCGGTGCGGGCGGCGTTGGAGCGCGCAGACGCGGCGGGCGGGCGGGAGGGCGCCGGCAAGGCGGGGGGCGCCGCGGCGGACGAGGAGTTTCTGTTCCCGGAGGGCGCGCTGGGCGGCTTCTACGAGGAGGGCGCCGACGGGCGCGGGCTGAAGCTGTACGCGGGTGCGATGCCGGTGGCGGCGCAGGCGGCGGTGGTGGAGCGGCTGGCCAGCAAGCGGCTGCTGCTGAACGGCGCGTCGCTCTACGGGCCGCTGCAGTTCCTGGCCAAGGGCGCGCTGCTGAGCGGGCAGACGCTGCTCATGGGCAGCATCTGGCCCTCCGTGCTCACCGGCTGGGCGATCTCGGTGGGCGAGGAGCTGGCGACCAAGGTGGCCTCCCCCCCCCCCCCCCCCCCCCCACCTTCTCCCACGACAAGCACCATTACAAGCACCATTGCTGTTTTGAGAGTTGGGTGATATACGTCAACTTTTGTTTGGAAAGTGGGAATATGCGAAGTCTGATGAGAAGGTGAGCCTTTTGTGGCCAGTAGTATCTTGGCATGATTGCTATGGTAACGGCGATCCCTACGAGGGGCACGAGGCCGAGTCCCCCGCCCGCCCACCCGTCCCAGCTCCGGCCCGCTAGTTCCGCCGAGTAGCCCGCCCCCCTCCCCCTTCCCCTCGCGACAAGCACCATTGCTGTTTTGAGAGTTGGGGGATATACGTCACCTTTTTGTAAGGAAAGTGGGTTTAACCATTGTGGGGCCGCATGTGCCAAAGATGTAAATCTGTTACATTTTTGGGTGTGAGTAGGCCCACCGGGCGTACTGTCCGCATTGAAACGGGTAGCATAGCGGGGTGGGTGGGTTGCGCTAGCTGGTCAGCTGGCGCAAAGGCAGAAGGTGGACTCCCCTCGTGGTGCGGGTGAGTCATCTAGCAGGGCTGTCGCTAGCGCTGCTGGACATCGGGAAGTCCAAGCGGTACGCGTACTGCGAGTACAGGTAGCCACCATTCACAACTGGAATCTTAACGTTGGCAGTACCAGTGACAGAATAGCCCGGTGTAATCAAACCTCTATATTACCAATACGACCAAATATGCAAAGTCTCATGAGAAATTGAGCCTTTTGTGGCCAGTAGTATTTTTTGGCATGATTGCTATGGTAATGACGACCCCTGCGAGGGGCACGAGGCCGAGTCGCCCGTCCCCCCCCCCCCCCCCCCCCCCTCGCCCCGGCGCCCTTCCAGGCGGCCGACGGCCCGCTAGTTCCGCCGAGTAGCCCCCAACCATTGCTGTTTTGAGAGTTGGGTGATATACGTCACCTTTGTGTGGAAAGTGGGAACATGCGAAGTCTGATGAGAAGGTGGGCCTTTTGTGGCCAGTAGTATTTTTTGGCATGATTGCTATGGTAATGATGACCCCTGCGAGGGGCACGAGGCAGAGTCGCCCGCGCCCCCCCCCCCCCCCCGCCCACCCACCCGCTAGTGACCGCCTGACGGATATTGACAACCGTCCGTCGTTAAGCCCGCGCGTCGCCACGCAAAAAGCCCAGCAAGCGCTGGCAGCTCGCCACAAAAAGGCTGCTTTTACTGATTTATCTGTATAGCCAACCCACTTCAGACTGGACCGCCGCACAGACGCCACATAAGATCACGAACCATGGGTCCTGTCCCCCATTATACAGTTTGTGTACTAGTAGGATGGGGGGGGGAGGGGGGCATGAAGTGGGCCAAAGGTAAGAGTGCACCAATAACGCACTACGGAATAGTACGAACGACGCCGCGTTTCAAAACGCTCCCTGAGTTTGTCAGCAAATGTTAGCCGCAACGGTGTGGTGGAGCCGTACCCGATAATGGAGCATCCCGTACTTGGATCGTCTGATGCGCTTTCGAAGAGGCGCTGCAAAAAGGGTTTTGCTCTCAGTCATGCCCTAGGGGGTATGAAACCCTAGATGCCCTGTCAAGATACCGTGCGGCCTGGGGTTGCGGCCCGCTGACGCCGCTCCTGCGCGTGTGCGTCCCTGCGCAGATGTACACGGACGGCCTCGAGGCGAAGGAGGGGCCGCAGGCGTAGGCGTAGGCGTAGGCAGCAAAGGCCACCGCGCTGTGTCCCTCCGAACTGCGCCCCTTTCCTTCATCTCTCCGATGTCACCCACCGCACCGAGCCGGCGACACCCACTGCGCGCCGCCGCACGCCGTCGCACTGTGAACCTGTATCTGTACGCATCTTGATGTCGATCGGACCGCCACTGCCATGTGTGGCCGCCCGCCTTTCCAGCTGCCAGCTGGTTGGGTGTGCTCATACACATACATCCGGGCAGTTGTCGCCCGCAGTCATCGTCAGTGAGGGCCAAAAACTTGCTGTAATCTCTTGATGGCAAAAAAAAGCTTGGAATTCCGAGATTGAAGCATCCATTACAAAGTTGTTTGGGGCAATGTACTGCCTGGCCATCAAAGGGCGGGCGATGCATCAGCTGCTGAGGCCATCACAACTTGATTTGTCGTTTAAGGTTCTGAGCTCCCTTTTTTTCTGAGCTCCCCTTTTTTCCTCCCCTGCAGCATCCACATGTACTACAAAGTACTGTCAAAGCGCTGCAAAAGATGCGATTGGGCGGTTATATTCTTGTTGGTGATACCATGCAAGCACATATTGGCCGGCAAGCTATTGCCTCAGGGATAACATCCGCAAGAGATGACAATTATGAAGAAAAACCACATGATTACAGTGTGGAAGTATTAACCCCCTGCCCTCCCGGCCGAAGGCTACCTATCGTATGCCGACATCGCAGTTTCGAGGGCGCTGAGATAAGCAAACACGATGGGCGACCTGCCCTTCGTCGTCCAGTTGCCGTTGCCGCGGAGCAGCTTGTATAGTCTATTCGCAGCTTTACCGGGATCCGGCTCGTCTACGTGCTTGCCCATTTCAAACTTGCCGCCGAATAACCGTTATTCCTCACAATCGTCCGGGGGGCGGGGGGGGGGGGGGGGGGGGGGGGGGGGCTTCCGCATCTGCGCCCATACCCCGCCGTTCTTTTTGTTATTCCCAGGTTAGGTGCTCGGGAAGAGCGCGAGGGCCCCCACACATGGAATGCTCGCCGGGAACAACGCAGCTCCCAAAAATGCTTCGAAAACTAGTGCTGAAACCTTCGCCGCAACGTCCGGATGCTGCTCAATTTGGTGGCTATTCCAGCTCAAATCATGGAGGCATAGTGGACTATATATAGCCAGCACATGGTATGATTTGCAGCTCGAAACGTGGCGATTGCTATCCGAGTATATATTTGCTTCCGCTACGTAGTGTACACCGCGGTGTTTACCGCACAATATGGCAGTCCATTTATACCACCAACCCAAAAGTACACAGAATATGTTCTCGCGCTGGGGATCGCTAGAGTATATATACATACATATACTATATATAGTATATATAGCAGCACATACAAACAGTTTGGGGAGGGGGTCTAGGCCCCCCCCCCCCCCCCCCCGCATGGAATGCTCGCCGGGAACAACGTAGCTCCAAAAAATGCTCCGAAACCAGTGATGAAACCGTCGCCGCATAGTACCGCACGGCCGCTGCATCGCCGGGACATCGCCTAGTGGGTATGATGTTGGCATGTGTTAAGGGCTGGCGGGGCAACAGCTCGGCGGCAGCAAGCGGCGATGCGTGTTGCACGCTGAATTTGCTGCGAAAGCAAGAATTCATTACTACACGAAATGATGGAACCGCCACAGCAGCGCACCGCACGGCCGCTCATGTGTTTCCGGGACGACTCTCAACCGAGTCAATATCCAAAACCAGCACTACAACAGCCGCACCAAGCTCGCAGCACCGTCAGGTGCCCTTTGTTGGTGCCCTTTGGCGGATGTGCTGCAGTCGCGAATCGATTTGCTGGATGAGCCCTCCATCATCACCCCGCGCGTTCCGCCTGGCGGGGTTTTAGGTAAATAGTCGCTACTGCTGCACATAGTCGGTACATGCCGTCCGGGCTACGTACCACGCATGTAATAATATTTCGCCCTTATTCGCGGGGAGGGGGCATTTCGCACCTCTTACATGGTGTCAATATCGCAGAAACATCACCGCGGCCGTACAGTCGTCCACCAGTCGTCTATATATTAGGATGCTGCAGGTCATCGGGCAATTTCAATCGAATAGATAATGCGTGGATAGTTTGCATTTTTTGAAAGAAAACTGACAGATACTTCTTAGTCATATTGCGAATCGATTACGGATAGGACTAATGGCATTTTCTTGTTGTGTACTGCCCAAATATTGTGAAAATGCCATACGTAGATACTTCTCCAAATTAGATAAAGTGACAGGAATGCATACCGATGCACAACGATATAATTACGGTTATTATCATCAGGCATTTAATGACATAACGACCATATCAGCTAGCAGCAGGTGATATCAGGAAATCACCAGCATAATGATCTAAACTAGTTTATGGGGTTTCCATCCTTGACCTAACCGCTTTTCAGCTACAAGTGCTGCGCAGTGGTACGGGAACTAGTAACTGTTGTTGCGCCCTTGTTGGGTGCAGCACGAGTAGACATAAAAGCAGCCAGAACAGCTGAGCCTGCCATCTTCCAGTTTTCGCTGCGTTCCACGCAGCGATGTAAAAACTGTCTCGTAACCCGTTGCGAGCAAGGTCACCCCAGGTTGTTCAAGACCACATTCGGCTCGCCACCCGAGTGTGATATTCTCGTCCGTACGTCCGTGCGTTACTATGTCAGATGGAGAAGAACCCGTCGCTGAGCCGACGTTGCAGTCGTTGAACGCAGATATGAGGGCCCAGTCTTCATTACTGCGAGAGCTGGCTACAGCTGTGGCACAATTGACGGTTCGTGATCGCGTTGTTGATGGAGAAGGGGCACATGGCTCCGGCTCAGGGCAGCGCTTCGCGAGACAGCCGACAGGCAGCGGGGGAGCCGCAGAGCGCCCCGACTTGCTAGAGCTAGCCCAGAGCGGCCGTGTCGGAGCAAAATCCGTGAGTGCCGAGGATGATTACCTCGCGGTGCCAGAGCTACTGCAGAGAGCAGAGTCTGGTTACGAGGCCGTTCGACCGGTCAGCCGAGTGCCTGGACTTTTCCCTTTGAGCACCGACCTAACGAACGAGTACCTCAAGCAGGATGACCGGCGTCTGCCGGCCCAGGAGGAGTACTTGTGGATGTCGTGTTTCGGGGCTCACATGGCCGCCCTTTTCGTGGCGCTCGACGAGCTACTGCCCTACGTCCCTTCCAGCAACCAGGACTTCACCCCCTACCTCGCGAGAGCCCGGAACCACGCCGAGGCCATCGACAAGGCGTTTCGGTTTCGTTTGGCCTTCCTACGGAAGCTCAATGAGATCAAGCGTGTGCACGGTGACCAAGGTGTTCTGGACGTGCTGCGAGCCCAGCATTTTCAGCCTGCTTCGGAGCATCTGGGTTCCGCGATTTTTGGGGACCTCATGCGGGACTACGAGCGTCGTGTCTTCGAGGCGACCGTTGCCAGCAGCGCCAAGGCGACCGCTACTTCTCGAGTGGCGGCTGCAGTTGCAGGTCGCGGGCGTGGGCGAGGACGTGGCGGCGGACGTGGACGTGGCCGCGAAGGTGAGCACGAGTGACGGTGTGGGGCGCCGTTCGTCGGAGCTGCAGGAGCCTTGCGAGGCCACCTTTCGGTGACCGCCGCAAAACGCACCCTTGCAGCTCAACGGCGGGATGAGCGCCCTGTGTCAGGACCTGACCCCCCCACCTTACAGACTTCATTTAGACCTTCCTCGGTGCGGCGCTTCTTACAGCTACAGCCGAGTGCGGCTCAACCATCCGCACACCTGCACATGGCGGCTCAACCAACCGCTTTTCGTACAACACCATCTCTGCGTTCGTCGGTTGTTACGCTACGAGTTACAACCGGTTCGCAACGACCAAGTTTCGCGCGTGTACGTTACGCACGGGACAGGCGCTACGAGCGCGAAGGGCGCGCGGGGCGGCCCTCCTACCTGAACCTAGCCCCGCAAACCCGTACTGAAGCTACTGCAAACCCGTCCAGCAACTACCGGCCAACCGCCGGGAACCTAACCGCTGCTGCCGAGTACTTTGCGAACAGTGGCCGTGCCGGTGGCACTCTGTCAGTAAAACGACGCACTTACGTAATCGACGAGCCCGCAGCTATCGCTCCGTGGGCTGCGTCACTGCGAACCCGACTACAGGACGCGTTCGGCTCAGACGAGCTAGGCCAGCGGACGCTCGACCTGCTCTCCAGCTCCCTCAGCGCTCAGACCCTCAAGAGCTACGCCGGCAGACTGTCTCAGTTCGCTGAGTTCTGCCACGACTCCGAGAACATCAGCCCTCTAGAGGCGACCACTGCTACTGTTGTTCGGTACGTTGCCTGGATCGGGGAGCGAGGGCACATCGCAGCTAAGTCGCTGCAGCCCTACCTGTCTGCCATCAACACCTTCTTCGAGCTGCACAACCTCGTCCCGATCGCCAAGGACAGCCTACACCTCACTTCGGCAAGGCGTGGGTTAATGTTGCGGCAGCGCCGACTGGACGCTGCCCCCTTGCGTGTCCCTCTGCCTGCGGATGTAGCTTACCGCTTCGTCTCAAAGGCCGAGCTAATTGTGTCTGCTCCTTACCCAGAGTCCCACCTCGACTACCGAGCCCTCTTGGCCACGGTTGTCAACTTCCTGTTCTTTGCCAGGGGCCTTACTGGCGTCTCCTGTCGAGCGCAAGATGTGCATGTCGACACCTACAACATCACCTTGCAGATCTACCGCGAGAAGGGTCGCGCTGGCCGTCGGGGACCCGACGACCTGCGCGTACTTCTCCTTCCAGTGTCCGAGCACCCTCGAGTGGCACGACTCTTGCGCTACTTCATCGACAACGTCCAGTCTGTCCCCCTGGTTACTGTTGGCTTGGCTGCCTCCAACTTCTGGGCTGTCAATGTGGCTGAGCAGTCAAAACCTTGGACTGCGGCTACGATGTCAGACTGGTTGTCTACAGCGGTCAACCTAGTCAACGCTGCCCCTCCTGCGGGCACTTCCTGGACTTCACACAGTCTACGTAAGGGCGCAGCCTCTGCAGCAAACGCCATCGGAACGCCACTGTCCCACATCCGCTACCAAGGCGGTTGGGCCACTAACTCCGATGTCGTTCTGGACTACATCGACCCCAACGTTCTTCCTTCTCCTGGCGCGTGGTTCTTCTTTGGACACATCGCCCCCCTCCGCCACTTCCAAGTCCAACAGGACTCCGCAGCGGTGGCCTTCCCAGTGCCTCCTTCATGACTTGGCGCTACCCCTTCTCCGTCAATCCACCGCTCTCTACGTTCGCTCAAGACTGGCAAAACCAGACTCAACTTTGAAATGATCTAAACTAGTTTATGGGGTTTCCATCCTTGACCTAACCGCTTTTCAGCTACAAGTGCTGCGCAGTGGTACGGGAACTAGTAACTGTTGTTGCGCCCTTGTTGGGTGCAGCACGAGTAGACATAAAAGCAGCCAGAACAGCTGAGCCTGCCATCTTCCAGTTTTCGCTGCGTTCCACGCAGCGCCCCCCCTGACTCCGTTTTCCCTCCACGCTTTTCGCTAAACCTTCCTGCCAATTTCGGCTCTTGACCGTGTAAAACAGCCTGCGCGACCTTTTTGGCAAAACCAGACTCAACTTTGAAACGCCTGTATCAACGGATTGTTGTAGGTCGTATCAGCTGTGGAGTCAGCTGTCTGAATAGTACCGTGCTGGGCGTATAATATTATATATCGCCTGCCGCGGATACGTACGTAAATCATCCAGCGCGGCCATTGTTTTCCGCAGTATATAGCGACAAAAATATTGCAAAATACGGTCAAAATTATTGTAGGTCGTATCAGCTGTCTGAATAGTACCATGCTGGGCGTTTAATATTTATATATATCGCCTGCCGCGGGATACGTACGTATATCATCCAGCGCGGCCATTGTTTTCAGCAGTATATAGCGACATCAATATTGCAAAATACGGTCTGATCTAAACGTGTTTATGGGGTTTCCTAACGGACTACAGCTGTCCTAGTGCGACCCGTACGGTCTGTAGTGGTTTGAAGCCGTTACCATCGGGGTTTGGTACGGGCTACCCCATCGCCCGCGAGCCCTGCGCTCCCGGCCGGGGAGCTACTTAGGACAGCCACCAGCAGCTCGTCTGCCATCTTCCAGCTCGCTGCCTTCGGCAGCGGCTTCGCGTACTTGTGCGCGCGAGGGTCACTGAGGCTGAACAAGTCCGCACCGAGGTTCATCCACCCGGTAGTGAGTCGTCGTGCCGCGCACATGCGTTACAACATCAGGCAGCGACAGACAGCCCCTCGGTAGTGTGGTTTTCCCTACTCGTGCGCCCGAGGTCGTTTTTCGTTTTTGCCCTGGCTTTGCAGCTGGGACGTTTTCGGATGGCGATGCGCACGGCAAGGAATTGGAGCTGGGGGGTCCCCGTTGGGGGGGTTTAAACCTCAACACCCGAAGTCGAGTCGCAATACAGGCCTTCGGGGCTCCCGCAGTGGAGCGCCCTCTCGCAGTAGTCAACTCTTGAGGTTTAGGTGAGGTGGACGCGCTCGGTACCATGGCCGCTGCTCGTCACGGTTGTCAACGACGACAACTACGCCCACCGCAACAAATCGGCGCGGACGGAGGAGGACGTCCGTGTCGTCGGGGCGACCACTTGTTGTCCCGCAAGACACTACAACCCAGTCTCCGTGTCCTCGCAGCAGGGCGCCGTGGCACCAACGGTCGTTACTTGCTGTGGTTTTCCGGAACTACTCGCGTAATTGGCCTGTTACATGGGTGGCGCCGCTCACGCGCCGGTGTTTTGAGAGGGCTCGTTGCCCTCGCCCCAATGAAGCTTCAGCAACGTTTGCTGTGGTCGCAGTGGGAGGCGTTTGTGCGGCCCGTGCCGATGCGTCTCCGACGTCTCCTACTCCAACGTCGTCGTCACAAGGACCACGACAACCCGCAGCTGCCCGCCGGGGGGCAGCTCTACCACCTGGCGTGCCTGGCGTCTCGTGGTGTACGTAACTACCCTTGGCCAACTCTGGGTTTGGGACTTCGGCGGCCGTCGCTGGTGCAGCAGCAGCGGCCGCCTCGTCGTCACCCTCGCTCCGACATCATTGGCATCGTTACGGGCCGGCATAGGCTACAAGGGCCTCTACGCCGGCCAACCCGCTTCCAACGTCACGGCAACGCATCTGTGACAACACGAGCTGCCCGCCGGGGGACAGCTCCGCCACCTAACGCGACTTGTGCGTTTCGTGGCATCATCCTAAGCCTACGCTTTGTGGGTTGGTCAGCAGCCGTCGTTGGTGCAGCAACGGCGGTCGGCTCATCGCTCTCCGCGAAGAAAGACCCACGGCGACAGCTAACCGAGTCGGCGGGTCTTCTGCGACGTCGCCGACGACCGACCCCGACACACCTGAACCGGTACGGCACGACCACACAGGGTTCCACATTTCCGCGCCCGCAGCGTTGTGCGTTTCACCCGCCGCTCTTCGCGCAAGGGGGCGAAACAACCACCGCTGGTGATGACGGCAGCAGTACATCGCTGTCATCGCGAGTTGTTGCGTGTCCACCCCTCGTAACGTGCATCGCCAGTACAGGTACAGGGTACGAGTTATCATCGCGTCGGGTACAGTGCACCAGTACTTCACCTGACTGTACTCGGCGCGCTCGCGCGCTCGTGCGCGCAGCTGTACTCGTCCTACTCGTGCCTGTGCCGCTGCTTTGCTGGGCGCTCGTCGCCAACTTGGGCTTTGCTACCCCTGCTGCTTCTACTGGCCTGCAGTTCCGGCTCGTGCCGCACGCCACCAAGGCGCGCAACCAATGCTATAGGGCGCCGTCGGGAGACGGCGCCTTAATTCCGCGACACGTCCGGCCTATGTCATGCCGGCGTCAACATCTCCCGCCCGCGTCTGATGCGCCTGCGCCTCGATCGAGGTCCTCTTGGCGCGAGACCCCTCTACAACTCAAGACATCTTCCGCCTTCGTCTGGTCGGCACGCCTGCCGACTGCCCACGCTCGCAGTCGTAAACGAACCGCGTGTAAACTGGCAAAACCAGACTCGAATGCATGATTGAAATGATCTAAACGTGTTTATGGGGTTTCCTAACGGACTACAGCTGTCCTAGTGCGACCCGTACGGTCTGTAGTGGTTTGAAGCCGTTACCATCGGGGTTTGGTACGGGCTACCCCATCGCCCGCGAGCCCTGCGCTCCCGGCCGGGGAGCTACTTAGGACAGCCACCAGCAGCTCGTCTGCCATCTTCCAGCTCGCTGCCTTCGGCAGCGCCCTCCCGTTTTCCGCCTCCGCCCTGCGGGCTCCTCCTCCGACATTCCCTCCCCTTTCGCTGAACCTTCCTAGCCATAAAATGGCGCTTTTCCGTGTAAAACAGCCTCCGCACCCTTTTTGGCAAAACCAGACTCGAATGCATGATTGAAATATCTCAAACCCCGAGATAGCCCTGAGATACTGGTACCTGTACCACCATCAGCGATCACTTCGGGTAAAGATTACCGCCTGCCATATTAGTAATTAGTTACATGAGCTGGCTGCAAAACAATTTCGGCTGCGTTTTCGCTGCTTGGCCTGGACGCTTGCGACCAGTCTACATCGCGCATGGAGGCTGCGATCGTTCAGATGAGTATGCCCGCGGATTTTGGCGGTCTGAATCTGGCCTTGCTGCAGTCTGAGGCCCCTGCGGCGTTTTATTCCGCGCAATCGGTTGTCCTGCCGAAGCTGGTACGAGAGTACGGGCCCGCCCCCGGCCCCTTGTACGAGGCGGTCCGCGCCGAGGTGTCTTTGTGGCTACGAGTGCTTTGCCATGGGCGCGTGAGACGCGCCACGCGTACGAGACTGTACGGGCGCTCACCACGTTACCGCAAGAAGATGTGCGACGCCCACGAGATCTTCAAGTTAGTTACGGTCAGTAATGCTCGACCACCGCTGCATCGGATCCAGCAGCTGGTACTACGGCCCGTACGGGTAGTCGGGTACGACCACTATAGGGGAGGACTGCGCGTCACCACATTTCTTTTTTTTCGCCCCCGGGACAGGACTGGCACCAGTGAAACCCTTGCGGCGTCTCTACGACGCTACGGCCATTTCGGCAGCAGTCCAGTTACGGAAAGCCCTGGGTAGGCTACCTGTACGCTCCGTGACAGAATTTCCAACACTGTTGGATCACCGTCTATAACACTGCCATCAAAATACCCGGCACTGACCACGAAAGGTCCGCCCTACCCGTTTGGGCGTCGGCCCATTGGAGTAATGCGAGTTGGGGCAAGCCCCAACCCGCGGAGCAAAGCATTTCGGGAGTGCGATACATGCGCAACAAAAAAGGCAATGTGAGGGAGGGCCCGACGCCATAGCTGAAAACATATTCCCATTCCCAGTAAAATCCAGGGCGCCGTGAAGGGAGGGGGGGACCCCGCCCAAAATAAAGGCGGTTAAGTCCTCAGGTGTTGACGCAATAACCTGACTACTAATAAAATCCATGAACTCCGGAACTAACAACCCAAAAGTATGACGGTGATACCCCCGCCCACCGCGGGCACTCCACCAACATATGTTCGATAGTCTCATATTCACCTCCGCCGCATGCAGGGCAGTGTTCCAGGAACCGCTCAGGCATGGCATGAATCCGGGCCAATCGGCGGGCAGTGGGAAATACTCGAGTGCGTAATTGTATCATAATGTGCAACCCGGCCACAACCCCCGCGGGGACACCCACACCGTACTGTGGCAACGGGTTTGACGCATAAGACGCTTGGACATATATACCCCATGTTTTATTGCGTGCTAACGATGCCGACGATTCGTAACGCGCCCACACCGATGCCTTTACTAGTTTAGCGGCATCGTGCGCGGCTAGTGACCTCCACTCAAGTGGAAGGTGCGCCCCCTCAGCTAGCCCTACGTTCGCCCTAGCTAGTCGATCTAACCACCGATCGAAAACCACATATTTTACGGCCACTCTATCCTCTTGGAGTTGGTACGGGTGAGGCCGCTTGCCCAGCAATTGCTTCCCATCGGTGATACGAGTACTGCCAATACCGTTACTACATGCGCTTTTGTAGTAGCTCTGAAGATATCGTCGCCTAGCGATTTAGCGCTGGTGGCACACCCTCCGTCAGCAGCAACTGTTTCCCTCCCAGAATCGCTGCCATATTCTACCGCTCCGCCCTCGGGTAAGGGTTCGGGTGCGGCCTCCGATGATCAGCCCACGACCATGGTTGTCCAACGCCACTTCAGCCGTGCGATTCGCTTGCGTGACTTCGTGGCTCTCGATCTCGGCTTCCATCGTACTGGTGCCGCGGCCTCGCGACTTGATACTCTGCGCATGTACAGCGCGTGCGGGCCGGGCTTCCTATCGATTTTCCAGTCGGATCACGAGTCAGCCCGCAAGATTCCCCATGTTGCTTATTCGGCCGCCGCTGCGCGAGTGCTGGGCCTTTGCCCGCGCGGAGGTTCCGCGCTTGTCACTTGCCCTGGCCCCACGTATGGTATGGATCCCTTTTGGCTTCGCTCTACGGATGGCTCGAACCGGAGCGCTACGGATTTCATCGTGGATCATCTGCCCATCTGCCCGGTAGCAACTACAAGCACCGCATGCATACCGTTTTGAAGAATCTGTGGGCATCCGTGGCAATTGATGCGGGGGCGGTGCTTGGCCGGGACCGCTTGGGAGCCGGCGACTTGACCCTTGAGACGAGTGGGCTGCGCCCAGCGGACCACTCGCGGCCGTCGGACTTGACGCTGGCGGGGTGGAGGGGCCGGCGTGCGATTACATGATCGACTTCGCGTGCGTGTCCTCCACGACCTCCACTTGCAGCAACGTCCCCCGCTGGTGCACCCCCGGAATCGCGGCGACCGAGGCGGAGCAGGGTAAGTTGGCAGCGGATTGGGCGTCTTCAGCCCCAGGTCAGGGCGGGTGTTCACCGGTACTACCCTTTTGTGGTTGAGGACCGCGGCTGTCTCGGGAAGTCCGCTTTGACGGTGGTCTACATCGTCGCGGTGTTGCTGGCTGTGCGCAACTTCCCCGGTGGTCCTTCCGCCCCGACCTCATGCTTCCTCCGTGGTCACTCCGTTCATGCACTTCCGAACTTTGTTGCTAGCCAACTTGTTGAGTTCCACCGTCACCTGTCGCGCACACGGCGGGGGATGTTGCAGCGGGTCTCTGCTTTCGTGCATGGTACCCTGGGCGGCATTCTCTCTGCCGGTGAGCAGATGGCCAAGTCTGATGCGTGGGCTCGTGCCCATTCTGCATCTTCTCCTGCTACTGCTTCCACCTTGCAGTTGTTGTAGATGACCTTTATGATTGTCCTTTTCTGGTGATTTCCTGATATCGCCTCATGCAGCTAGCTCATGTAAATATGTAGCTAGCTGCAAAAGGATTACCTGCCATACACTCGCCGCCGTCAGTGGTTCCGCCGTAGTATATAGTGCGGCACTGGTGCGCATTACAAAAGACCAGTAAGTACAATTCCACCGCTAAAAGTAGTACCAGGAGCCGCTTTCAGTAAAATCGGCCCGCCGCCAATATATATACCGTAGGTACTGGTACCCGCAATGTGGTAGTGCAGCGTATTTGAGAACATGTTAGAAGAAATAACTCTAGAAGGGTGGCAAAACACGCCTAGGGCCCCGCCATTTCAAATTGCTGCCACCTAGTAGGCGCTAGTGCACTGATACAATCATTCGTCTATATATACAAAATTAGAATTATCAAAGACGGATTTTTGGTTCGTCGCGATTCCCACCGCTAACAAATGATATTTCATCATCTGCTTTGGCGATGAAGTGTTGAACGGTGTGTGGCGGCGAGCTAACACTACCGCGCGGAGCACTGTTGAATGAATGCACATCATGGAGCCGGCGGGGCGGGACCAGTGGGAGGGGGGGGGGGGGGGGGGGGCACCGAACCCCTTCTCCTCATGACGCCCAAATCACGACCCATAAGCTCAAAACATCCCTTTCAGCTCACATGTTGCAGGGGCGCGAGCAGATCGAGTAGATCTCTACATTCTTGAGACCGTTCCCGATGAGGAGATAAACATGGTGTGCCGTTGCTCATTTGCTATCTTGACGACGGCGTTGCGCATGCCTGCAAATGAATGTGAAGGACAATGGTATTCCGTGGCGGCGCATGCATGCGGCCTAGATGGGCCGAGCAATGGGCGGCCGGGCGGAGGGGGTATGGGGGGCTTAACTGGCTTATGTAGCATCTGATTCCATATCCGTGGGGGCACGGCGACGACCGACAGTCCAAGTTGGACCCACATGAACGGCTAGGGCTTCAGCTAGTGTTCCATGCCATGGTTGCAACTTACCTCGGATAGGGAACCTGATCGGCTAGGATTTCGGACCCTAGCCAAAGCCTTAATTAAGCATGACACAAGGAGACCAGCCGGCAAGATCTTGTTGAAGTTTGTGGTGAAGTGTAGAACTTCATGGCAAAGTGTACATCATCTGCCCCCCCCCCCCCCCCCCCCCCCCCCCCCCCTTTATTGGGCGTCTGAACATGCTGGTGGCGAAGTGTGCAGCTACTTCCTTTGCGAGTTTGGGCGGCGGGACTAAATTATGGAATTATGGCGAGGTTTACGACTGCTTTTTGCTTATTTAGCAGTTGGACTCAATGGAGCATATCTTTACTGGCGAGGTGTACGCAGCGGCGACATCAACACACTACCAGTATGCGGCGGCGATGGAGGCCAATGACCCCGTGGTGTTGGATAGGGCGCTTAAGTGGAAGTACCTGTTGCCACAATTGTTGCTTAGGGCCCCGAGCCGAGGCGGACGGCGGCGGCTGCAAGCCTTGGCGTGGCGCTTCCGCGCTTTCGCGGAGAGGCGCATGACCGAACTCGTGCGCTCATGGGACGACGCGCGCACTGACGCGTTCTACGCCGGACATGCCCGCCAGCGTCGGACGGACGCCGATCTCTTTGAGGCGCTGCTCGTGGGCACCGCGGACACCGTTGTGGCGTTGGTGGAGGACGGAGAGCTCTCCCGAGCGGCGGGCCGACTATCTTCTAAGGGTATGGGCGACTTGTCCGATCCCGCTATCCTCGCCCAGCTGCGCGACAAGCACCCGTCCCGTAGCCACCCGATCCCAGACGCCGCGTATGCCATTCCGGTGGACGAGGCCGCCCTGACGGTGGACATGCGCGTGCCGTACCAGCAACTCAAGCAGCACGTGGCGGCGGGGCCCTCAGGCATGCGCAACGAGTATCTCCGCTGCTTGGTGGGCGAATACGCCCCGGCGTCCGGGCCCGCGGCAGTCCGCGCCATGTCGGAGGTTGCCTCCATGTACCTCCAAGGCCGCCTGCCCGGGTGGTTCAACCGGCTCTTCGCCTCTGCTAGGCTCGTGGCACCTGTCAAGAAGCTAGGCGAGGGGAGGGCCCCGGACGTGCGGCCTGTGGCAGTCGGGGAGGCGGAGCGGCGCGCAACGGAGCGGGCAGTGGTTGACAACATGAAGGAGGCATACGTGTCGGTGCTCGCTCCATCTCAGCTCGGCGTTGGCATTCCCGCGGGCGACTCTGTGCTCATCCACGGCGTCCGGCTCATCGCCGAGAAGCTTGGCCCACGTGCCGTCATCGTCCACACAGACCTTCGCAACGCTTACAACGAGGCATGGCGCCGCACCATCATCCAGCGCCACATCGATTGCTCTCCACTACACCCTGTCATCCCTGCGCTTCTAGCCTCCCTCTCCACGGACTCGTATCTGGTCGTGGACGACCGGTCCGCCCCTCTGCGGTCGGAGGACGGCGTGCAACAGGGCGCACCTTTGGCCACGACTTCCTTTTGCGTCGCGATTCACCCCGAGGTGCAGCAGTGTGATACCACGTTGGAGGTCAATGACGGGGCGGCGCGCTTCAACGCCGACGATGGAATTTTGGTGGGCCTTCCGGAGCACGTTTGGCCGGCTCTTCACGCCTTCCGCACGTCCATCAAGGCGTCCGTGGGGCTTGAGGTGCGCTTCGACAAGATGCAGGCGTACAGCGCAGACATGGAGGCGGCGCGGCGTGAGGCTCCGGCCGACATCGAGTGGCCAGAGCTAGATGGCCATCACGGCATCGCGGTCCTCAACGTGCCGCTCGGATCGCCAGAGTATGTGCAGGCGTACATGCGCGGCAAGGCGGAGGAGCTACGAGAGGAGGTGGACGCTAGCCTGAGCAAGCTTCTGTCTGCCAAGCCCAGCCGTCGGTACACCCACGCCTTGCATCACCACGCATGGGCCCTGCTCAAGCATTGCATGCAACACAAGGCGGGGTATTGGCTCCGCAATTGTCTTCCGTCCGAGGTGGAGGCCTTTGCGGAGGCGGTGGATGCCACCATCCTCGCGGCGGTCGAACGGGTGCTAGGGGTCTCTTTTGATCCCTCCACGTACGGCACCGACACCAATCCGGTGGTCACCGATTTCTTGGCGGAGCTTTTGCACGACCCCGACCCCATGGCAGCGGAGGTGGCTACCTTGAGCGAGGATGCAGTGGCCAGGGCGCGCAACAGGCTTCACCTCCCCACTCGATTGAAGGGAGCTGGCATCCGCCGCATGGCTACCGTTCGTGATGCCGCCTTCATCGGCTGCATGAACGCCATCCTCCCAAGGTTCCTGACTAGGAACTCCGGCACCAACACCCCCACCCCTGGTTTCTTCGACCCACAGCTCGGGTCCGTACTTGGCCGAGGCAGCTTCAACGCAAATTCTTCCGCCCGCCAGTATGACCACTTCCTCAACGATGCTCATGGGTCGGACAGCTACGCCGTGGAGATGCGCGAGGCGTGGGGCCGCCTCCAAGCGGCTACTGCCGGCCATCTCGGTGACGCAGATGCACGCCAGATGGAGCGGGAAGTGGAGGCTGCGTCGGGCTCGCAAAAGGAGCTGACGGCATTTCTAGACCAGGCCAACAACTCCCGGCTTCGAAATGAGGTGTGCGCTCTCCCTGCCACATGTAGGGAACGGATCTTGTTCAACCAGCTCGACGCGGCGTCAGGCATGTGGACAGTGGCCATCCCCACCGCGCGGACAGCCATGACTCCGCATGAGCTGCGAGAGGTCGCTGCCGGGTACTTCTTTCTGCCTAGCCCGTGCTTGGCCCCGGTGGTTGGGTGCCAGATTATTCTGCCCTCGACGGAGCACAACCCCGTCCTTGTTGATCTATACGGCGACGCGCTCATGAACCTCCCGGCGCCTGGAGACGCTCACTGGCGTGTACAGCACGACGCTATCGCAGATGCCTTCCGCGATCACTGTGTTCACGACCTAGGTATCGCGGTACGGCGGGAGGTGGATGACTTGTTCCAGCAGGCAGTGCCTCTCGGCAACACCGTACCCCGGGATGAACTCAAGGACCTAGTGCCGGACGCAGAGCTCTCCCTTCCGGTGTTCAACGTCGTGACCGGGAGCTATGATCCCCGGAGCTTGAAGTCCACGCTGCTAGAGTTCAAGACTATGCGGTACGGGGTCAAGTACACTTCTGTGCCCCGGGCCACAGCTGTGGATCGGTTTGAGCGCTCCCTGTTGGGCGACATACAACGGGGGTTGGCTGCGCGGGACGCGGCGTGGCACAACACAGAGCCCGGACAGAAGGGTCCTCTTCGAGACATCCTGGATATGTCGGATTACACGGGCATGGTCTTCGGCACAGTGGGTGAGGTGAGCAAGGGGGTGCACCGCACAGTGCGTGGTATCGCATGCTTGGCTGCGGACCAGGGTGCCCTCTCATCGCGGGGCACTCGGTGCATCACCCGGGCTCACCAGGAGGCCTTGCTCGCAAGAGATTTCCTCGGGGTCCTGAGCTTAGTGGCCGCTCGAGAGCGTGCTCGCTGCCTCATCAGACGGCGTAGATTCGTCTCCCATCCCGTTGCTGAAGCTGCACAGCACGTCCGAGGATCACCTACACACACACGTGCTCGCGTGGCCCGGACTCTGAACCGTGTGCGCATCACTCATCCATCCCGCCTTATGCGGGATGCGGGCCGCTTTTAGGCGGCTTGCTGTGTTGATTTTCTAATTCTGGGGAACTGCCCTTTTTGTAATTCACACCAGTATGCGGGATGCGGGCCGCTTTTAGGCGGCTTGCTGTGTTGATTTTCTAATTCTGGGGAACTGCCCTTTTTGTAATTCACACCAGTAGTGGGGAACTGCCCTTTTTGTAATTCACACCAGTAGTGTCAGCGCGTATTATTGTTGTCGCCACCGCGCAAAATCCAATAAGTACCGTACCAGGTAGCGAAGAGGCGGCGACAACAGCGCAAGGTGCCACGGCAGTAGTGTCGCAGCTGAAGGAGTGAATTAAGTTTGGGCCCCTGAGTGGGACCTCTAACAGGGACCCCTAAGGCGGACGACCCACAGACAAAGATGCAGTGTTGTACTGCTGCTGGTACCGGGCGCATGATTCACTACACTGTAGCCGCAGCTAAGTAGTAGTACAGCATTTTATTGGCCGCCCACTGAGCTGGTGACAACGCCCCGCGCGCGTAATGAATGCGAAGATATATGCGACGGCACAGCCACTAACCGCAAAGAACTGCAGGTATCGGGTAAAGGTGTCGGAGCGCGGCAGTAAGAACAGTACTGATGCACGACCATGCACGACCGGCGGCCTATATATACCATATACCATATACCATATATATATATATACCATTTACTGTAATCAATTGGGTTTGGGGTCGGGAAAATGAATTGCTTCGCCGCATCGAGAAGTCGAAAGATCCGTGTGCCATTCGTGATATATTCCTATTGATAACAAGATGAGTAGTTTTTCGCGCGCTTCGCAGGCGAGGGGGGGGGGGGGGGGGGGGGGGGGGGGGGTTCATTGTGTACCGCTCACCCATATCGCCGTGGCTGGCGGTGTAGAGTAGTTCCAGGCTACCTGTATAGCGACTAGCTAGGAAACAAATTCAAGTCCTTCAGCGCACAGCAGGTAGCTTTCAGCTCATACCTCTTCGTTCGTCTTTGTTGGCGTGATGCCACGAAAATCTACTTGCTCTGGCAAAGAGTGGCCCAAATAAAACATGCGTGCCGATAATCCCTCCTCACAACTATGGGCCGTAAAACAAGTTTGTCCGAAATTCGTCCGTAGACTGGAGCTACAACTCTTCAAATACGCTATATATGAGAACCTGCCTCGCCTGCCAGAGGTCAAAGGTAGACGACTTCAATATAGCGGGAGCATAGCGAATGTTCTTGTGGGTTGCATGCCACCACAGCAGCAAGGTATTGATGCTCACGGTGAGGGTCCTTCGGGACCCGCAATATTACCCCTGAAACGGTGTTCCATTACTTACAGTGAGTTTGCTTGGGACAGAGCCAGTGCGCGTGACCGTACGCGGGGGCACGTTACTCAGCAGCTGAGGAAAAACCCGTGGATGCTACAGCTAGCGACTGCCGGTCACTTGCCTATCGTGCTGGCGCGACGGCTCACACGACGCCGGCCTCCATGAGCCAGGCGGGCGTGGCGGCCGCCCACAAGGCGATGCCGCCGCCCTTGCCGCGCGCCACCGCGACCTTGTCGTCGGCGTAGCTGAACAGGAAGAACGGCGACTGCGCGCCCTTCCCCTTGGCTTCCGCGATGCGCTGAAACTCCGCCTCGGCTGCGCCGCCACGGGGCATGCTTTGGCGGTCAGACTGCCGGGGGAGGCAGGAAGCGCATGGGGCGGTGGAATAGAGGAGGGCAGGGGGGCGGTGGGAGCGGACCAAAAACATATTTGGGGTCGTTCGCAGATGATTACATTTGTCATCCCCCCCCCCCCCCCCCCCCCCCCAAGGAAGACCCACAAATTAAGGCTGGGCGTGTCGTCGGGATGTATCGGAAATCACAATTGATACAATACACACATTATTACATATGCAGGGCGAATCAGTTATCCTTTATTTCAAAATGAGAGACGAGGTATATCGCAATCCGCCCCAACAACATTGACAGGACATAAATCTTGGCGCAGTGTGGCGGAATCAAGCAAATCCTGCATTATTAAAACTAGCAGTGGGTATTTCGAAATGATCATATAATAAAAACTATAAAAACTCGAAAATACCGACGGAATCCACAAAATCAATACTTCACAAAAGTGATAAGATGATTTCACGAGCAGAATGACTCTGTAGTCGCCGTCTGGACGCTACACAGGGGCGGATTATTTCGTTATTTCTGGGCACCGCAAGCTCAATTAGTTGCCTCGGGATCCGGGGTGGCGGGGCGGCGCACACTCAGACTCGCTCTTGACCGCGAAGGTGGGCGCCCATGGGCCCAGCTTGAGGGTCAGCTTGGTGAAGTCGAAGTTGAGCTTCTTCTGCACGTGGACATGTCAACGTCCAGACACATGGTAAAAAGGCACTCCGATGGACCCGCTGAGATCTCCCCACAGCAGATCATGTGTCTGTTACGCCGATCCTTCCCAGTGTCCCACTCGTTGTGTCTCTGTCTGTCTCTGTCTGTCTGTTTTGACGGATTGATGTATGTATGTATTTCGTTCCCAACCCCGGACCAACTTGACTATACATGTAGATATGGCAGTATGAATACGTATGCACGCATGCATCTATCCGTAGACGTAAAGTGCCAGATACATATAAAAATACATAATAACTGTTTCTGGTACACGTAGTGAGGACTCGGGATTCTAGCATACATATAACAATTGTTTTGTATAAATAGTGAGGACTTTACATACACACACACACACACACTCACACATATATATACATACATATTTTATGTATGTATATACACACATATATACATAAAAAGTGGCAGATAGTGGCAGTATAGTTGGATGTTGAAGAAATTGCGGAAATTGGTTGAGCTTTAGGGCTGGGTAGGGGGTGTTGATGGAGTGCTGTTAGTGTGGGGATGGGGGCTAGGGGGGGGGGGGGGGGATATAAATTGGTGTTGCCCGCAACAACAATATATATCAAATACCATACATACAAATGATTATTCTGTGACGGGATCCCGCTCGGGTCTGGTATATGTCACTGCGTTCGAGCCCCCCCCCCCCCCCCCCCCCCCTTCCCTCTTCTCGCCCTGGAGGGCGATGACGGAACCGCTGTATTAACCTCGAAACCGATCCAAATGCACAACCAAAATGCACCGATATACTTCGCTGCTTTGCTGGACCCGCACACGCGATGAAATGGCGCAAGAATCCTTTCGCCAATACTGTTGTCATTCAGATGTGTCCGTTTCCCCGTCAGCATCCAATGGGTGAATCCGCACGCCGATATGCCCCACATGGGTGCCGCCAGGGTGCATCCCATCCTACTGCTGTGTACTAACGCAACAAGGGGGGGGGGGGGGGGGGCACGTCTTGTATGTAGACGTATATTGGAATACAGCATGAAAGCTGCCCGGAAATGATGGATCGACGTTTCAGCACCGTTCACTGCTGTCTACAGTCGGGAGCCCAATGAAACGGCGCGGATAGTCCTCCGCCAACATAGAGTATAATAAATGCGGGTGGGTGTAAGCCGATCCCTGTCCGCATTGACTGGGCGAATCCTCCCGGCGACATGCCCAGCCAAGGGGTGTATCCCACTGCTCGGTGCAAAATCAAATGGATAGTTGTGTGTGGGGGGGGGGGGCGGGCGGCGGGGGGGGGGGGGGAGGGGTCACGTCGTGCATGTAGAAGGGGCCGCTGAAGCGCAGGGAGGCGAGGTGGCCGAGGTAGACGCCGTTCTGGATGCGGCCGGCGGCGCCGTCCCAGCTCTGCACCGCCGTCAGTGGAAAGTACTTGCCGGCCTGCCGCAGCTCGTGGTGGCTGCCCTTGGCCTTGATGGCCGCTGCCACCGCGTCTTTGCCCGCCGTGTACACCAGTCGCCAGCGCTTGCCGTCCGCGGTGATGGCCTCCTGGAACCCCGCGGCCTGCGAGCCACCCCCAACCCACCGAAAGGGTCAGCCACCGCCCGCAGCCGGGAGGGAGCAGCCGGGCCAGACACCGGCGCGGCAAGTAGGTGCGCGGGGAATCCGCACCGGCAGCTTCATCTTCTCGAGCGCCATCATCGCCTGCAGCGGGGTTATCGGGGTGCAAAGGCCGGGGGGGGGGGGGGGGGGGGGGGGGCGCAGCCACTCCGTCAGCCGCGCATTCTGCAGAAGGGAGAAATGCTGTCATGGCGGCATGGGCACTCACCGCACTGAGGTTGAGATTCACCCCGCCCGTGATAGATATATCACACGCGCTAGATGCCAGTTGCATTACGGGGTGCCGACTGACATATGACGAGAGCCTTCCTCTTCCAAGCCACAAAGTGGGATTGACTGGAATATATTCGCTGTAGTTCCGTCGCCATCTAGATTTGACCTCTGGCAGGCAGGGCAGGGCAGGGCAGGGCAGGTTCTCCTTTGCAACGATCGTATTGCCGCATCGGCAACCGCATAAATCACAAACCCACAAAAATAATAGCCCAATACAATCTCCCAGCAGCATCATCTGCAGGTAGGTTGATCGCTATTAATTATAATGCACTTAAATTATCGGTATCCGTGTCACCGGCCAATGATTAGTCCTTGGCAGCGCCATTTTGAAAGTATGATAGTCGCGAAAGGTAGCTGAACAACAACTGATGCCGTTCAAGTGACCGAATATCCTTGTTTCGGGCAGGTGTCGCTGCTTGATGTGTTGTCCCGTCGTGAGTTGCCTGCAACCGAGCACCGCGAGCGCGATGGAATCGGGCAGGGCTGGCCCCCACCTTGAAAACCTCCATCGGCGGGACCGACGGGTCGGTCGCCGCGCGATGAAGCACCGCCACGGGCGCGTCCAGCTCAGCGCCTGTCGCCCCCACGGTGGCCTCCTCACCTGCGGCTGCGCTCAGGCACCGTGACGACGAGGGTAAGGCGCTCGCCGGAACAGCGATCACTTACCCCGGGCCTCCCCCCAACCCTCGCTCCACCACCGCGCGCGCAGATGTTCCCATACCTGCCGCGGCGAGCGGGGTAGCACGGCGCCTGGTGGGCCCTCCCCAGCTGGCGGACCTTCCGCTGGAGGGGTGAAGCAGCACAGCGCACGCCAGCTCAGGCTGCGTAGCAGACTTAACCACGAAGATTTTTTGGCTGATTCTGTGGATATATGGGGGTGGCGAATTGTCAAATAGTGGGAAATTATATAAATCCCCAAATAACCGAAGTCACATCGGAAGTTGAGTGATATCGGGTTCTGTGTCGTTAAACATACCGGCCTGCCCGTTACTCGACTTTTCTATTGGACTTACAAATGAAACGTACTACACAAAAAAAATTTACTGCTTCCACCCCGCAGTCGATGTAGAGGACCTTTCTGATTGCCTTTTATTTTGGTGATTTCCGATATCGCCTTCTGCTGCTACGGGTAGCTCATGTAATTATACACAAAAAAAATTCGCCCCCGGACGCACTACAGATTATCCCACGAATCTTCAAATTGCCACCTACATATCCCCCAATAGGCAACCCCCCCCAAAGTCGGGTCGACACGTCGACACCGCAATCAGAGGGCGGATGAGGCGTCATCCGGGATGTGGGGGAGCGCACGCTGGAATGGTGCAGAGAGGGGTGCGGCAGCAGCTCCGAGCATGACGGGCAACAGGTAGTCGTGGGCGGCCGACGCTGGCGCGCGCCGGCGCGAAAGTCCTGGATCCAGCCACCGCCTTGGCCGTGCAGATCGCCATACTTTGACAAAAAATATTGCTGGCTGAGGGGATGTGGTAGTGCGAGTCGCGTCGCTGTGTGCTTGTTAGGGCGAAGAATATGGAATGAGGGAAGCGGGGCGGGACGGAGGCGGGGGGGGGGGGGGGGGGGGGCGAAGTATTTTGCGTAAGTAGCTCCCACTACAGTACGGTAGACCTGCTGTACAGACCTACCTACCTGATGAGGCCTGGGGCTACCTGTAGTTGTCTGTAGTCCTCTCGGTAGACGAGCGGTGTCTCCCACTCTGGAGGTCCCCGGATCGATTCCCGGCTCTGTCATTTCAGGCAATATCGTCGTCCGGGCCCATGCTCCGGGCTTGCCCGGTCGATGCATTTGCCCTTTGGGCTTATAGAATGAGGCGGCAGCGGGCTACTAGCGGGAAAAGGCCGGCATGTTTTAAACACATTTTGCACTGCCACGGCGCAGATCACCCGCCAGCGTAACGCAACTCAACCGACACAACTCCCACTCGGCATTACCCTAGGCAGGGACCATATCTAGGTGTGGCCAGCGTTCGAGGGTCAACATCGGTCATCATATTAAGCGTCATATGGATCGCCTGAGTGGTTGGGGTGAAAGTGGGTGGTCAGCTACGTGTATGTGTTTCAACACGGGCAGGAGCGCCCACCCTTCGGCCTCGCACCTACTAACCGCTTGCCACCAAGAGCACCCATACATTGTCATATAGTATAAGTACCCATGAAATGTTGCGTGCTGTTGGTCGGGTGCGGGGCGGTCGGTCATGATTGCCCATCGCCAATCGCTCGCCGGCGACATGATCCCGCACGCATTGCATGTTGTAAAATAAGCGGCGCGGGGCGGCTCTCGTGGCCTCGTGGGGTGCATCATCACCAATACCATTCGTACCCATCCCCACCGTCCGTGACTATCCTCGCCGCGGTCAGTTACAGCTTCTCTAGAACTTGACACGTTCAAGCCCTTCGAGCGAGTGACCGTGTGCTGGTCGGACGGAGGATGTTGTCGCCGAGACCCGGCAAGCTCGCGTCTGACATCCCCGCCGGTTTGCGCCCCCGTCCGCCGGGCCGGCCGCGCTGCGCACGTCCACCGCCGACGGGTAGTCTTTGTGCTAGATCTGCGACGATCGAGCACCGCACACCCCACCCTTACTCGCTACGTTGACGCCCCAACCAGTTGGCGGCCCCGGCGGGTACAGAGGCGCCACAAAGGGGTCGCAAGCCAACGCTGACTGCGGCCGACACCCCGCCCCAGGTGGCGGGCGCGCCTTCACACCCCACCTCAGAAATACCGCACGGGGAGGTCGCTAAGGCGGCCGCTACCCTGCACCTAAAAGGCAAAGCCCCGGCCGCGATGACGCCCTCGGCTTCACTATCAACAACCCCAGCCTCCGCCGGACCCTCCACAACCACAACAAGGGCGCCCCTAGCTAGCCCCCCTCCCCGTCCAACTACCTCCAAGTTGACGTGCTGGGCCCAACGCATTCACCGTCCCCCAACATGCGCCGGCGGCCCAGCCATGCCGGCGCTATACAAACTCCCCGTCCACGACCTAGAACACCCACGGCGCACTCGCACGGTGTTAATAATAGTGAGTTTAGCGATCATACGGATCTACCGTACCCGTACGTTATTTCTACGTTTTAATGTCTCACTTCTGACCGTCGCGGCGCGATACAATTGCAGGCACCTAGCACTACGGCGGGCACATCTCACGTGCCCACCGACATTCCGCTGTCACCCAAGCCCACCCACGCGTGCTGTCCATCTTTCCGAGATGAACCCCCTCAACCAGTGTACCCTAGTAAGTCCCCCGTCGCCGAGTTTCGGGCTGTGTCATCCGTTTAAGGCGCGCAGAGTCCCACGACGGCATGCACGTACCGCTGAGCGGCGTCGGTTTTCGTCGGTTTCCGCGACGCATTCAGCTCGACCCATTTCGGCGGGGGAGCTCGGGCACCCTTCACAATGCCCCTGGCATGCAAGCCAAGGTCCATATGAGCATCTTAGACATATTGTTGGAGAAGTTTCTGTGTGTGGGTGTGCCGTTGCTGCCTGCAACTCCTTCTCGGCGAGTGTCATGTGCAACGGGGTCACGAGGCAAAACGGGCAACAATGAAACCTGGAGCAGCTTGCCAGCCCCAGCAGCGCCACTAGGAATTTCAGGTCGCCGCCGAGGACGAGCTTGACGTTGATGTGCATGCCGTTCACAGTGACGCCCTCCACATGCAAGCGCTCAGGGTCGGCGACCAGGTTGGGGAGCGCCTTCAACACCACTGCCATGTCGCCGTCGTCGTCAAGGTAGAATCCCACCGCTCGTAGGTTCTCCAGCGACATGACGCTCTCGCCCTCTTTGCCCTCAAATACCGTTGTCGGCTTGTACAATGTCATCGAGGTAAGCGTGCCATTCACATGCAGGGACTTCACAATGTACTCGCATCTCCCAATACCTGAATGTCCATCAACATGCCGTTCCACAACATCTCCCCGCCCGCCGTCCTCCACATGAACAAGAGGCGATCCACCGGGACATGCGACGGGTTCATGTAGGTTGCGTCTTTGGCCGACTTGAAGCCAAGAGACCTGAGGTAAAGTATGTTCGCATCTATCACCCATCGCTTGGATGGCCAGAATGGCATGAGAGTGCCGTTTGGTGACCTGGTGCTGTGGATGATGAACGCCCATGCGCCATCAGCCTGCTGCACGACACGGTTGGAGGTGTGGTTGATGAGCGCTTGCCAACGTCTCGCCGTGAATGACAGGTGAGTGTAGAGGGCCAGCGCGACATGACACATGTGATCATGTATCATTGCCACCGCATCGTTCTCCGCCTGAACCGCGACCTTGGGATCAACCTTGGTTCTTATGGCTTTCCACATATTGCGATGTGTCTTGAAGAACGACACAAAGATGGCGAGGACGTCTTCATCGTTGGCACCCGCAAGCGCTTGCTCAGCGGGTTTGTACGCACGCTTCAGCTGCCGCTGAAACGGTAGGTGCTTGGTCTTTGCGATCAGAGGTGGGGTACTGTACATCCCACTGGTGGTCATAGAAAGTTGTAAATCTGGTCTGAAGATCACGCCGCTGCCGCCTAACCCATGGCTGGTATGAAGGGGGGGGGGGGCGCATGCCATCCTCATCCCTGCTAGCATCCATGGGCTTGCGCGTTCGAGCAGCGCGGCCCACAGTGAATTTGATCGTAGGATGTCCAGGGCGCACGCCTTGCCGCCCATCTCCAACCTGTGATGGTGCACCAGCCAGCACGAGGCGCAGCGCCGCCACCAACGCCCGCATCTACCGCCAGAGATGGGGCAACATTCGCACTGGCCTCGTTAGAGGGAGATGAAGCGCTCCTCGGGCCGAGGCCGTCCGATGGGCATGCGGTCTGCCGGCCGTTAGGACGCTCAGGGCGCCTGCCGACCGGTCTCTCCATCTGGCCCTCGGCCTCCTCCTCTACGTCCCCGGAAACTGATGCCGCGACTAGCATCGCCAAGACCAGGAGGCGAGAATTGTTCTCACGCAACTGCTCGTTGGCCTCATGCTCCCTCTCGGCTTCTTCATCGGCATCCACCAGCTCCGTCGTAGTAATCCCGAACCGCTCCGCCAACATATTGTAGTTGCACTGCTTGGTGCGATAAAGCTCCCGCCACTTGTTGTCCTCCGCCTCAACGGTGAGCATGAGGTCCCCGCAATGCGCATGTTGAGCTTGTTGAGCTGCGGTGATGCATTGATGTGTAGCGCACCCAAAGGGTCCGTGGTTGCGGTGAGCGTTGTTAAGGCTGGGGTGACGTCTCTTCCGGGCGGCCCTCCGGTCTGACACAGCCCTGCGGATGTCTGCGTAATCCGCGGCGAAGTGGATGGCGGCGGCGGCAGCGGCGGTGGGGACTGCGGGCGGCTGATGCCGCGCGGGCTGCCCTCCTCGTCGGACCCGGACTTTGAGGACGACCCGCCGCGGTCTTGCTGTAGTTTTGCTGCGCGAGCGCGACCTGTAACGATGCGACAGTGCCCTTTATTAGCTTTGTCACCTCCCGGTTGTCATGCTGCGGCACGCTGTTGCCGTGATCGCCCTCTCCACCAGTCGCCGCGTCTGGCTCCTCGATAGCATCGGCCTCTCCCTCCTCCGTCGCCCCTTCCGTTCCCTCGGGTGGGTCGGATCCCGCCTCTATTACCGCGTGGGCGTCAGCTGCGGGGATGTCGAGCGGTTGCTGCGCTTTGCCCGTGCCGGCTCGTCATGTCTTCCGCCCACCTTGTTGACACCAGTGTTGTTGCCACTCATGTACACCAGACAATGTAGCTAAGGTATGCGTATTAGTACTTGAGCACATATCTGAGTGGTACGAGCACCGCGCTACGCACGCGCCGCGGGCACCGCATGGCGCCAGCCATATAGGCGTTATTCGGCGCTCCGGGCATGCTCACTTCTCTGTAACCAGACACTCTCCCGGCTATGGGCTTCTGCCTCCTAACCCCGACGTGCGACATGGACCAGCACGTCGGTTGCGGGGAGGTTGCGCATGACAGGTTATGAGCCCTCTACAACCTATGTTGGACACTAGTGAGAGTGGTCTGACGCTAGACCTCGCACGAAGTCCGTCTGGGCGGGAAGCCCGGACGTAAAACTGAGACCACGGCAGCTAGAAGGGGCCTCGACACTTGACAGGTTGTTTGCGCTCCTACATCTAAAGCGCACACCCGGTCGCTGGCTACCATGACGCCAGCGACCGCCATGTACGGGCTCTCTCGCCAGCTACCACGACGCCAGCGACTGCTGCGTACTGCAGTTCCCGCCCGAAGAGATTCTCGGCTCGGCAGACTGGAAAATTCGGGCAACGCCCGTCGACTAGTATGAAGTCGTATGCGAAGCTCGGCGCACTAGCGCCAAGGCGAAGTGGCCACCCGCGACTTTTATCCGCTCGACAGCCGGCGCAATCAGACTCCCTAGAGGACCTGCCCCGATCCACGCCGAGGTCAGGGCATGGCAGGCTGCCTCTAGGCTAGCGACTAGCGATAGCAGCCGAAACCCCTGCTTGACGTATCCCCTTGCGACATTGGGAGGGGATGTTGACACCAGTGTTGCTGTCACTGCTGTACACCAGACAATGTAGCTAAGGTATGCGTAGTAGTACTTTAGCACATATCTGAGTGGTACGAGCACCGCGCTATGCACGCGCCGCGGGCACCGCATGGCGCCAGCCATATAGGCGTTCGGCGCTCCGGGCATGCTCACTTCTCTGTAACCAGACACTCTCCCGGCTATGGGCTTCTGCCTCCCAACCCCGACGTGAGACATGGACCAGCACGTCGGTTGCGGGGAGGTTGCGCATGACACACCCACCTTCCGCTTTTCCGCTTGTCATACGCCGCCGATGGCGTAGATGATCTCGCGGCCTTGGGCATGCTCCACACCGGTCGTCTCGTCGTCGAGACCCACCCGACGGCGAGCGCTGTTGGCTAGATGGGATTGGCATGCATGCTAACATTCGCGCGGGGAAACTTTCGCGACGCCGAGTAGCTGCTGGCAATAGGAAGACCGCGTATCACCGGGGCGTTGATCGACGAGTGCGGCACTTGGTAGTTGCATGACCGCGGTCTACGCCGTCAACGTGTATACTGCCGCGTAAAGTACTGAGATTTTTATTGATGCATGGTTCGTACATTTATATTGCGCTAAACCTCCATTCGGGGGTCGATGGGTGCGCCGCGCCTAACCCTTACGGGCGAGTACAGCCTCTCCCCCCTGTCGGACACCGCCACCCTGATGCTCAACGACATCGCCAACCCCCGCCAACGTACGACATCACCACCTCTGCCGAACGCCACAACACGTCGGCGGCCATTCTCCACAACATCAAGAACCATTGGCCCCACATGACACCAACCCCTTCAGAATTGAACGTCTGCTCTAAATACTGCCTTAAGGTAGCCAGCACGGCTAAGCTCCGAGACATGACGACGGGCACTGTCAAGCTCACCCTTCCCATAGTACATGCCGCTGAGGCTATCCACATGCAAGTAACCGACTCCCATACCGCGATGGCGAGCCGGTTGTTCACCAACATCGGCCAAGCCTCCCAATCCCGCGTAGACGCTCCAGTCATCACACCCGCCATCCACGCTCTACGCACACTCTATATCGCAAGCCCAGCCCTCGCGGGCATCTCGGCCGCCGATCTCGACGTGTGGATGTCCAACATCCTAATCTCCATGCACGCCCGCGAAGCCGCGGCCGCCGCCAAAGGCTCCACTTGCCGCCCGGCGAACCTCGAGACAATGGCCATCGCCACCGCAGAGGAGGCATGGCAAGCGTATGAGGCACGCTCCAACACCGCCCCCTCCGGCGCCCCCATCCAACCGTTCCCGATGGGGCGGCCCCCCACGACGCATTCCTCTAGGCAACCTTGGAGATGTGCCATCTCCATAAAGCGCGCTCCGCGACCACAATAATTGCCCGCATGTAACTTGCCTCACAAGACGACACCACCCGCCTCGCGGGGGCGGCCAGGGGGGCATTGATCTACCTTCCCGCAACGGATCACATGCAATGTAAGTACTCGTGGCAGTACTTAGTGAAACAGGGCTCTTACTCGTAGCGTTAAACTTTGGCGAATTGAGTTGGTTGCAGAATGTAATCTCTTACAAGTTGCTAGTGGCATTCGATATTTATCCTATAGCGGTCCGACTCGGCACCGCGGACAGGCAGCTAGTATCATGATGATTAAGGAGTTGTAGCGCGTACTGTATGTTACAAGGAATATTACATGCGTCTGGTTGTGGAAGTACCAGTAAATAATACGCGTGCTGAAATATCAGTACGGCAATACATGCGCGTGCTGAATACTTGGTCATAATCTCGGCGTCACTGGTTTATGGTGGTATTAGGGTAGTCGCTAGGCGCAACCCTAACATTCCCACCCCTCTGATAAATGACGAACTGGTAAGTGTCTGTTCGCGTCGCCGAAGGCCTGGCGCAGATGTCGGTTGGCGGTGGAAGCGTGATATAGCAATGTCTCAGCAACAGTGAGTACGTGTCAACGCTCCGGGATGGACTCTGGAAAACGCGACGGGTGGCGCGCTCGCAGGTTGGCGTATTCCTTTGAGCGTAGCGTGTCTTGTAGATGTCGGCTCGCCCTCGCGAAATCGTGTAGCGCCTCCACACGTCGCAGCGCGCTGTATGGCTCCCAGTTGTCATGACTTGAGTCGTAGTTCAGCCAACGCACCAGAAAGACGAGGCAGGGTCCTCGCTTGAACAGATCCTCGCGGCGCTCGATAGAGAAATCGAGCACGCGTTCAACGACGAACTCGTCGACAGGGGGCTCCACACTGGACGGTATTGTATCGGGCTGTGCATCTGAGTTGACGCATTGGCGCAGTCGACTGATGTGAAACACATTGTGGCAGTCGAACGTTGGTGGCAGGCGCAGACGATACGCCTGGCCGGAGATCTTGGCTGTGACCAGGTAGGGGCCGATGTAGCGCTGTCGGAACTTGCGCGCCGGCTGGTTGCGTATGAGCAAGTGCTCCGTTGAGAGCCAGACTTTGTCTCCTTCTGCGAACTCAACAGGGCTGGTTTTGCGGTCGGCATAGACCTTTTGATATTCAACAGCAAGCTTCATTTGCTCAGTAATCAACATGTAAATATCTTGAATATTTGCAACTGTGTTGCGTGCATCTTGGTTGGCAGTAGCAATCAGATCAGGTGGTGTCAGTGGCATCATGCCATAAATTGCCTCAAAAGGGGCATCATGGGTTGCTGAATGGACTGAATAGTTGTAAGAAAATTCAGCAAGAGCCAAATGACTTAACCAAGAGTCATGTTGCTTGTGAACAAACGCACGTAATATTTGCTCAATAGTTCTGTGGGTGCGTTCAGTTTGACCGTCAGTTTGCGGGTGATAAGCGCTGGAAATATTTAGCTTAGTTTGCAGAGCTGTAAACAATGATTTCCAGAACACTGAAGTTAACCTGGGATCCCTGTCAGAGATGATACATCTGCTGAGACCATGGTGTCTGTAAATATTGTCCAAATATAATATGGCCAGCCAGCTGTGTCGCATCAATCTTAATATTGCATGGCACAAAATGTGACTGTTTGGTGAATGTATCAACAAATGTAGCAATAGCATCATAGCCATCCACCACAGGTAAGTTGGTTATAAAATCCATTGAGATTATCTCCCAAGGCGTGGTTGCCTTTGGCAAGGGAAATAAAGAACCATGAGGCTTGGTGGTAGCTGCTTTGATTCTAACGCAAGTATCACAGTGTTTGCAGTAATGCTTGACTATGGTATTCATGCGTGGCCACCAAAACATACGCAGTATGTTGGCAAGAGTGCGGGTATGGTTGGGGTGTCCCATTACCAACATGATACTCCTCAATGATGAGTTTTCTCAGTTCAGAATCATTGGGTATACAGACCTTATCTGCCATGTAGTAGAGACCATCAGTCTCATCTTGTCGCACATCGTTGGGGGCGCGTCCATGACTGTAGGCAACATCAGTGATGTAGGCAGCTTTGATCTTGGTTTATTAGCTTGCTGTCAATCTGCAAGGCGGACATTGCTGACAAATAGTCCTGCATTTGTTCAAGGTCAGCTTCGACCAGCTGGTTTTCATTTTCATTCAATGCATAATGCAAGTCAGGGCGGCGAGAGAGAGCATCAGCCTCATTGTCAGCGCCTTTGCGATATAATATCTGCAACACAGGTTCATTAGTCTGTGGGTTGACTGCCATGTATGGTGAAATTTCATGTAACCATAGGGCATGGCGTCTGCCTAGTCCTTCATGTGTAGGCAAATGCCTCAATGTGGCATGGTCAGTTATAACTGTAATACGGCGACTGCCTTCCAAGTAGCAACGCCATTCTTTCAGAGCACATACTACACCCAAGAGCTCTTGGTCATAGGTGGGATAATTTGTTTGTGCAGCCTGCAATGTCTTTGCATAATAGCTGCAGGGGTGTAAGTGGCCATCAGCATTAGTCTGGAGCAGAACTGCACCTAAGGCATATTTGCTGGCGTCAGTAGCTACTACAAACTCAGCATCTTTGCCGGTGACATGGCTTGCCAGCACTGGGGACTGGCACAAGGCTTGCTTCAGTTTTTAAAAAAGCAGCTTGGCATTCAACTGTCCAATCAAATATTTTATCCTTTCTTGTGAGGGCATATAACGGTGCTGCAATAGCAGAATAATTGCGCACGTAGCGTCGGTAAAAATTGCAGAAACCAAGATAATGTTGGACATTCTGCACGTTCTTAGGCCTGGGCCAATCCTGAACAGCCTTGATTTTATTAGGCGAGGGTCTTAGGCCAGCGTGTGATACCATATGTCCAAGGTATTCTAGTTCATTCTTGGCAAACCAGCATTTCTGTAATCGTAGTCTAATGTCATTAGACTCGAGCATAGTAAGAGCTGTGTCCAAATATTGCAAATGTTCCTCAAGCGAGTTGCTAAAAATGAAGACATCATCCAGGTATACAAGTATAAAGGTATGCTTGTGTGGCTGGAGTATAGATGTCATCAGGCGTTGAAAAGAGGAGGGAGCACCGGTGAGTCCAAATGGCATTACTAGCCACTCGAATTGGCCATAGACAGTTCGGAACGCTGTCTTAGGAACATCAGGTGGATTAATCCGGAGTTGGTGATAACCTAAGGCGAGATCAAGAGCTGAATAGAGAATAGCACCAGATATCATATCAAGTAATGCATCAGCAGGTGGAACAGGGAAATCAACCTTTTTGGTGTACTTATATTCAATTGACGGTAGTCAATGCACATGCGCAGACCGCCATTGGCCTTGCGAAGA
>VCJN01002007.1:0-30264 GCA_006384855.1 Tetraselmis striata
TCTAGACAAGGGATGTGCCGCGCCCCGCAGGTTTGGGAAAAGCAGAAGGCACGGCATGTTTAGCTACGGTGCGGCGGAAGGACTGTAAAACAAGCGGTATCGCTGTGGGCTAAGCGATTTCGGGGGAATTCGACGGCTGATGTATGAATGTGGGTATGTGTGTGGATGTATGGTATGCCACGGCATGTTCGTGCGAGACTTGCGAGAGTAAATGGAGCTCTATAAAACGTGGACACCCTACGTGCTCCCCTGTCCAGCGATGATACCATGCGCTTCTGTGCCTTTGGAAGTATCCATGGCGCTAAGCGCATGCGATAAGGATGGTACTGATCAGTCATTGATTTGTTATGGTGTGGGAAGCTTCTTGAAATGTATTGGGGATGATGTTGTAACTTTGACTGACATGACAAATAACCTGCTGTCTTCTACCACGATCTGGTATGTACTGCAGGAGCGAGCATAGGCCAGTAGCAAATGTCGCTCCGGGTACATATGTATTGAGGCGGAACGGCAGGCAGCTGCCAGGAGCAAGCTCATCTGGTGCGTGCTTACCGCCGGGCGGGGCCTCGCCCTCCAGGTCGCACAGCAGCAACAGGTCTGCCTGCAGCTCCGGCGCCAGCGTGCTCACCCAGCGCACCAGCTTCTGCGGGTCCTCGGAATCCTGTGGCTGTCCCGGCGTGGCCTCCCGTTCCTCTGCCACCTCCATGAAGCACAGGTCGCCGTCCCCGCCCAGCGCACCCTGCCAGCGCGCGGAGTCCTGCCGAGTGTCGGGCATCGCCGCAGCGCCGCAGACGCCTGGGTCCGACTCTGCACCACCCTCCGCCATCACCACCACAGTCACCCTGTCCTGTGTGTTTCTCCGCGTGTCGAGGTCTACCTAGATTACCTGCGCCGCCCGCCGCCGGCAGTCCTACCGGTACGTGAGGTACGACGCCAGCCCGGAAATAACGGCGCGTCGTGCGTCGGAGTCGGCGAGTCGTACGCCGCGCAGTGGCGCGGATAACATGCCTAAATCTCGGCCCAGCACGGCGGGCGCACGAGGCGGCGAAGGGACTCGCAGCGCCACAGACCGCAAAGAGTGTTAGACGGAAAAATCGGTGGAGCTCCCGAAAGACGATTGCTGAGCTGTGCCGAGTGTCTGTCTGGGTCGTTGTGGGACGGGTAGAACGAGAGGCAGCTGTCAACAGCAGCTGTTTCCCGGGCCCCAGTCGCATCGGCGGGATGCTGACCGGTACTTGTACCTTGTCAGGTAAATGAATGTATGTAGAGTACCAGGACAGTACTGCTAATGGGTACATCCACATAGCGACTATATGATATATACAGAAATCCTGTATATCTATATCAATAGTCAGCATTACTTGCAAAAGAATATGCTAAGGATTTTATGAACATCAAATTGTCGCGGGGCTCCACCGTTGACCACGACGATCGTCTGAGACGTCTGAGAGCTGACGAGACGACACGCAGGCGTAAGGCGTAATGCGCGCGCGGTGCACTCATCAGCATACTCGATCCCACAGTCACTTGTGTACACGGGTGCCTACTTACTTATAATAAGTTGACGGTGCTGTATACATGAAAGTCGCTAGGTAGCGACTATCAATTATGGGCGGTAGAACTGATCGGCCGGCGGAATATAGCGTACGGATTAGAGTCGTTTCAGAATAAGAAAACGCGGATGCCTTTCTCCCTACGGGCCAAATTACAGCCGGTAGCCCACCTAGTGATTGCTTGACCTGGTGAATATCTCCAATAAAATATTTGACATGCCGACTCTTCACTGATATGCATCAGTATAAAGCGGATTTTTGTGTCACCGCCTCACTCGCGTAAATTCCGCGGGCAAATATGAGTTTTGAGCTGTGGGATACGCGACACGCAAATGCGAGTTTATATCGAGTGACTTGATTGTAGTGCAGCCCCAGGACTCTGCTGACTGCCCAAAAAGACCGCCAGTAGCACAGCAGTCGTTTACCAATACCGTGCCGGGCAACCCGTGCCGGGTGATGAGAGTGAACTTTTTGGTTACAGGGAGATGAGAGCAGGGCGCTGCGGTCGCGTCGTTAGTGCGTGCGGCCTGCTCGCACATAATATTCCCAGCCCCAGCCCTAGTCGCCCTCCACAGCACCGCCCCGGCATTGTCGCGCAGCTGCCTGAACCAACCCGTCACGCGCACCGCCGTCGCGGTTCCCCGGCGGCCCTGGCCAGCCCCCTCTCGCACAGCATGCCGCCAGCAGGTGCGCAGGCTGAGGATACAGGTTCATCGTGAAATGGGGGGGGGGGGGGGGGGGGGGGGGGGGGGGGCAGAGGGTCGTCCGGCTGATGGCGGCCGGTGAGGGCCGAGTTTTTTCTGTCTGGTGTCGTGGCCTTGCCGTTTGCAGGATGGTTCGCGGGCGCTTAGGTCGGCCAGGCTGGCGCAGCGCAGCTTTGGTGGGCAGCGTCTGCCGAGGTGAGAGCTGCTGCACCCATTACCATAGCTGGGGCTGGAGCGATGGGACTGGCGTTTGCAGAAAACAAAGTGAAATAGAAGAAACTGGACCATTGCTGCCATGCGCTATGGATGCAGGCAGGCACGCCCCCAGCCGCCGTTCCAGGCCTGACGCTGGCCTTTCACGCTGTTGCCCAGGCCCGACAGCATGCGCAGGAGCTCCCCGCACGCCGTGATATGCGCCGCAGCCGGCGGCGGCTGGCAGCAGGTGGACGTGGAACAGGGCAAGGTGCTGCTGGACCGGCAGGGGCACAAGTTCCTGGATCTCAGGTACGCCCAACCGCACGCTGCGCAATCTTCCCTACAGCCATTGCGGACGTGATCCACGCGCACTTGATCTCTACCCCAACAAATGGCATCCTGCACTGTTCAGGACGGAGCGTGAATTCGACAACGAGCGCCTTACCAAGCCACCTCGCTGCTCCATCAACGTCCCCATCATGTGCGCTGACGCCAACGGCGCTATGGCCGCCAACCCGAACTTCATCGCGCAGCTGTCCGCCGCAGTCCCCAAGTCAACAAAACTGCTGGTGGTGCGCTCCCTCTCCCCCCCCCCCCCTCCCCACCCCCCCCCCCCCCCCCTCCCATGTTCACCCTCCCCTGACACGAACTGCGCTCAACCATCGCAATGGCGCCCTACACATGACCCCGACGCTCCCGGCTACTTGCAGGCCACCCAGAACGGCGGCCCTTGGTCCACATACGCCATGGAGATGATTGCGGCCCAGGGCTACGAGGCTCTGGAGGTTGTGGGGGGCTATGAGGCATGGACACAGGTAGCTGAGGCAGCCCCATCAGGGGCATCTGGTTATGTACACTTACAGCCATTCATCAGAACATCCATTGTGTGCTGCTGCAATTCCGAGAATAGCCAGCGCTGCACGCAGCTATTGTCAGCTGAAGCTGTCCACCTGGCAGGTGTTCTCCACCTCGGGGCGGCGCCGACCTCCAGCGGGGCGCTGGGTGTCAACTGGCACGGAGGCGCTCAAGTCCGGCCTCAATGTGGGCGATGCTGCCGCGAGCTACACCGAGGGCGGCGACCTCCAGTCCGCCCGGTGGGCCAACTCGAACAAGAACCAGTCCCCCTGGAGACAATGAGCACGACAGCCGCGTTTGCCCCACCACCCGCAATGGTGCCCATAGCAAACGCTCGTGCTTGTTGAGGGCATGTGTGTGGGTGGCATGCATCCCCCCTCCTGCAACTTCAGGCTAGCATGCCTTGTTCTGGGGGTCTGTGTGGAGCTGTGATCTGATGATCCCTGTTGTGACTGATGCCGCCGGGTAGCGGGCAAACTGGGGAGCCTTTAGTCCCTGGCAGTCCCTTCTGCCCCGCCCCTTTTCCTGACTAGTGAATTTGAGGCGGCAATGCCAGCTGCCACGGGTAGTCGTCGTGATGGCAGTGGCCCAACATCAAACTGTATGCTGCACGGGTTCGTTCTGTAGTACAGGTACTGCGCGGCCCCGCATTGGCTTTGGACCGCCCTTGATCAAGTGCGCCAGGCTCAGGCCGTGCGCGGCAGATATTGAGTAGTGTACTGTAGGGATCTGGCAGCTGCGCGGCATCAGACCATAAGGCCAACGGCGAACTCCAGAAAAGCATGTTATGCTAAAATGGGTTACATCCCGGCGCTGTGTACATTAATAGTGACAAAACCTGTAGGCCATGCAGTGACGTTCGGTGCTGCGGCCCTGTTTGAAAACCTCCACGACACAACAAACATATCCAGTAAGAAATTCTTGTTTTAGCGCACAGAAACCCTGGCCTGGGATGCGTGCCATGCTACGTACCTCAATGATATGGGGTTTTGTCATAGCAAGAAGCGCCCATCGGAGAAAGGACAGTGTACGGCCGGTTGTCTCAAGCCAATATCATTGCCTAGAAACATTCGGCGGATTGTTACTTCCCACCTCTGCCGTTGGTACATATGTGTCTGTTTCGTGCAGACTACGGATGATCGGGGATTTTGTCGCAAAAGTTGACAAACGGGAGATTTCGGCCAAAAACCTGGATTAGTAGCTAATCCTTTTTGGTCGCATTTTTCTTGGTGTCGATGACGATCGAATAACGATGATCGAGGCGCCCACACCGCCGCTCGCGCACATGCCAATGGATGTAGAACGCTGGCATCCCGAGATACTGTACGAGGTACTACCAGCCATCGTACGGATGCCAGCGCTTCATGCTGCATCCTTGCTGGATGAGGGCCGGCAGCATCAGCAGGATACTCGTAGTACCAGTACTTTGCCCTCGCGCGAATCTAACCCGTGTGAATGTCGGGTAACCAAACTCACCATCAACAGGCGCGGCAGCGCCCGCCTCCGTGGTTGGCACTACTACCTGTAGCGAAATACTTTGTCAAGTGCAGAAGAGCAGACAGCACCGTCAACCGGTTACGAGTTTGAGTCCGCCGCAGATTTCCCACGTCGCCTTCACCTACAGCACCCCACCCCCATCATCCATTCCATACGCCTGCTAATCTAACTCGACGCTTGCGCCATGGCGATTGCTGCGCTTTCATCCTCGGCGGCGGCGCTGAGCGGGCGCGTCTCCCTGCGCGCTCCTCGTCCTCTCGGCGCGTCGTCGTCCGCCCGCCGGTCGCCCGCAAGCCGCAGCCGCCTGCAGGTCTGCGCCGCGAAGATCGCCGTCATCGGTGGGAGCGGAGGCACTGGAAGCGAGTGTATTTTCCAGGCTCTGGATGCTGGCGACGAGGTCGTCACGTTGGTCCGGACGCCGTCGAAGGTGCGGGCGTGCTGCGTCCCGCTTCTGCAGGCATTGGCTGTGCCGCCCCTGGGAAAATGGAATGGGGGGGGGGGGGGGGGGGGGGGGCTAAGGCGCGCCAACTGTCCCTTGGCGCAGCTCGTGCTGCCACCAGGCTCGGGTGGTTCCAAGGCAGGCACCAAGTTCGAATCGGACAAGCTGACCGTCGTCCAAGGCTCTGTCACCAACCAGGCGGACGTCGACAAGGTGATCACCGACGATGTCGACGGCGTCGTGGTGGCGCTGGGCGGCAAGACGAAGGACGTCGGCGCGACGATGCTGACAGGCGCGCCCCACTTTCGCTAAACACAGTGAGTGCGGGTCCGCGTGTGCACGCTGCCGACGAGCTGATTGCATCTCGTCCGCAGACGGTACTACGTGCGTCATAAACGCGATGAAGGCAAAGGGCGTGAAACGGATCAGCGTCGTGACGTCGATCGGCGCGGGCGACTCCGAAAAGCAGGCCCCCTTTTTCTTCAAGGTCCTCATGTTCACCGTTATGAAAAACATTTTCACGGACAAAAACAACCAGGAGCAGCTCTTCTTCTCTGGCCCTGGGAAGGATCTGGTGCGCTCAGCCATGTGCCTGTCCTCTATCAAGGACATGTCAATGCTTGGGAGGCGCGTTGGTACAAGTGGTTGGTGCTGGTCATGCTAGGGTCGCTAACATTAAGGCGCTGTGCCTGGTGCTGTCAGGAATTTTGCATTGTTCGTCCAGGTGGGCTGACGCTTGATCCGCCAACGGGTGTGATCAATGTAATCGAGGGTGAGGCTGGTAGCATCGCCCGTGCGGATGTGGCTTCTTTCTGCTTGGGTGCCCTGACACAGTCAGACTTCCCCTACCTTGGCAAGGCCCCCTGCATCAGCAGCGTGGGTGGCACAAGCTGGGTGAAGGACCGGGGCGACAAATCCATGTTCGAGGCGTAAGCGGCAGGGAAGCCCACCGGAGCTGATAATGCTTTAATTGTGGCAACTATGAGTGCCTGTGTGGCGATATCAGCTCTCTCCGTTGATGGTGGTCGATGATCCCACGATGTAAATCACAAACATTTTGAATCCTTGTGCAATTAAAACACATTCTCTCATGAATCTGACAATCTTGATGTCGCAAGGATCAAGATCAGCATGACATATGCCCATATGCCCAATTCTGTGAATGGAGTATGTTGGGGAGTCAGGTCGTGGTTGCTCTTCGATAATATCGAATATTGATATGGAGCTAGAACCGGCACCTCAGACTGGCTAAGACTACTGTGCGGCACGGGCCACTTCGAGCAAGTACTGTAATGTATTGTACATTTTGGCGACTTTGGAGCTTTGTTGAAAGTGGCGGCGAAATAATGTTATTGTGTTGTTTTGTTTTTTTAGACACAGGCCCTTGCGGTGATGTGTCTACCACTGTCACCTTGAGGACGAATCATGGCCTGCCGATGACCAATTTTGTATATCCAGCTGCATCTCTATTACCGATCCCTATTGTCGTCGAGCTACTAATCTGGTGTGCTGAGAGCGAAATTGTGGGCACCATTCTGCTATCATGCATCTCCATGAGATCACGGGTGGGCTCAATGGGGTAAAGGCCTGCACAAATTGACGCACATTGAACACGGCAACTGCAGAAAGCGCTTAGCACTGCTGCCTGGGCTTGGCACATAGTCTACAAGTACCGTCACAGAGCTACTGGGCCGGCGCGGTGTAAGCAGCAAGTCAGCACGTTGTAATTATTCAATTCAATTCACACAATCTACTATGGAGATACACAGTAGGATACAAGGTACATTCCTTGTCCGCTCCTCCTCCGTGTCTTTGCATTCCTTGTCCTTGTTCGGTCGAGCGGTGGTCTCATATCCAAAAGGTCCCGGGTTTGATACCCTATCGCCAATACCAGCCCGGCGTGTCCCGGGTTCACGTGGTTTTTCCTTCGCGCTTCGGGATTGGATCGAGGCAACGGTCTTAGGGCTACGCCAAAGTGTTGTCGGCACAATAAGTCCAGTACGGAGGCTGCAGTCGATGACTTTCGTTTTACATACTTTCCTGTTGGGATACATGTAAGATACACGATATAGTTGACGGACTTGGGACATGGTTTTTTTCTCACCATGACGGGCTGGACGATAAATGTAGCTGCTCGAGACTGCTGGTACAGGCACTCCTCCCGCCCGCGTACCCTTTACCAATCCATCCGCCTGCTTGTACAGAACGCGATATCTATCTATTTATATGGTAAAGGCAATCTAATAATGGTGTGAAGTACCAAAAGGGCAGTATCAATATGATACTCGTACCTCGGGCACCGTGTACCCGTACTGCATGTATTAGCGACTATCGGTACAATTGCGCCACGCCCGAAGACACAAATCTATGATTTCATTCCCAAGCAACGTGGGGTGCCACGCCGTCTCAAGTGGAACCGCCGATTTCATCGAGGATTCGAGAGAGCGCAGCAATCATTCGATCAATATGCATCCGCGAGCAGCAGCATGCTGCTGCAAATGAATAATTTGCAAGCAGTATCTCCATACATATTAATATAGCCTTGTATATAAAAGTATTAAGGCATATCCAGCCTTAATAATACTCTAATAATACCTTTAGTGTTATAAGGTATCCTTACAGGTTCGGATGTTTTTTAATTAATATAGCCTTGTATAATCCGCCCGGAGTCGATGGATGGCGACAATGAGTATATATTTACATGAGCTAGCAGCAGAAGGCGATATCGGAAATCACCAAAATAAAAGGCAATCAGAAAGGTCCTCTACAGCGACTGCGGGGTGGAAGCAGTAACATGAGAAGACGCAGAGTGGGCACGAGCACACGCATCAGACTTGGCCATCTGCACACCGGCCGAGAGAATGCCGCCCAGGGTACCATGCACGCAAGCCGAGACCCGCTGCAACAGCCCCCGCCTGTTGTACGATGAGTCGTGGGCGGCGGTAGTGAGGTACGAGTACGGTAGGATTTCAAAGGGAGCAGGCAGGCAACGGAGCTTACTTTAGTCGAAAATTGCGGAAGCTTAGTTACACGGAAAGGGCGGGGTAATTGCGGCAAAGAGCCACAAGAGGGAGAGAGGGCGGGTTGTGCGGGCAGGAGGCCAGCACTAACTTCAGATTGGTCCCATCTAGCGGAGAATATTGGTTTTATAAGATTCGACAAGTACTGGGATGACCGATGCTTTCGCCGAGGGCGGCACTGTGCCGTGCTTCGGTATTTCAATGCTAAAGCATCAAGGCTGCCTAGCGGGTGTGCATTTGCTCGGTGGCCGCCACGTCAAATTGGCATGGCGCAGAGGCCGTGGGCAACCGGCTTCGACACCCGCATACCTTAGGCTTGAAGGAGGGAAAGAACACCCCAAGAATACAGCTATAAACATTTCAAAGGGAGGTAGGCAAAGGATACTAGCTACTACCTCGGTCTTCAAGGCTGCGGACGGAGGGGGCGGGGCGGCGCCCGGAGGAGATGGGGCGATCGAGAAGGCTGCGGAGGACCACCATGGGAGAGAGACAGCCGAACAGAATCGCGGCGGCGCGGGTTGGAAGCGTAGTCGGGTCGATGTAGTCATTGATTACCGCAGAATTGCGGGCCCATCCGCCCCAATGGCGGATTTTGTTCTCAGGCACGCCAGCTGCGTTTGCGCCCGAAGCCGCGCCCTTCCGTAAGGAGTGCGAAGTCCATACGAACCCTTCGCAAGGCAGCGGCCCATCAAGAGCGGAGGATCCTAAGTGCGGCAGGCCCGGCGGTACCACCCCCACCTCCACGTGGTGGGCGAGGGTAAATAACCCCTAAGACCCGTGCCCGGCTGGGTGCGGCAGGGGGTTGAGCGGGCGGGGCGGCCGGTTGTGGCGGGACCTCGCTACATGCGACGACGAGGGAGCCCTACGGGGGGCTTTTTAAAAAATACTCGTAGTCCCGGTAGCGCCTGTTGGCGCCGTGGGGCAGCGGCCATGTACAGGGGGCTACTGAAACTAATTCATGTACGATCTCGGCCTTGCGTCGGCCTCTCCGAGATCCGCCTACGGATGGGAAGGGGGTATGTACGACTCGGACAGGTAGGGGCAGCCTACTCGCGGGAGATGTTCGAAATAAAATCATGTTCTTGTATCTTGGTACGACCCGCGACCGACTTGCAGAAGATTTGGCCTACCCCCTCCCCCACCCGTATGTGTTTCACATGTGAATCACTCGAATCCCGGCATCGGAGTGTTTGGCGGCTCCATGCGGCCGACCCGTTAGGAACACCCGGGACACCCTCAGTCACCCCGTGAGAACGGGCAAGGGCGGCGATCGCGAGGAGACGGGAGCCCGGCACTTTAAAGCGGGGCGGGCGTTCGGGGGCGAGGAGGCCGGGCATGGCAACGACTGAGGGGCCGAGAGACAGGAGCCGGAGTGCCCTGAGGGAGCCGCAGCCATGCAGCGGCAGAAGTCAGCTCGCGGCAAACTCGGTCTGACCCTAGACGGGCGGATACAGCGACAAGGCGCGCTGCGGATGAGGCAAGCGGCGCGCGGGCGAGCAAGACCGGCATGCCGACCACGGACCGGCGACACGCGGACCGGGAGGGGGGGGAGGGGGGGAGTGCGTGCCAGCCTTTCCCCCTCCAATCCCCCTTGAGAATCCTACCCCAAGAGCTCTGGCGGGCGATCAGCGCCGGCGCGGCGGTCATCAGCGGGCGATCAGCGCCGGATCAGCATCGGCGGGCAGCGGCCGAGGCCGGCGGACCGCCACAGCTTGCGCGGTGGGGCGATCAGCGCCGCGATATGCGGGATATTTCAGCGATGGCGGCACATGGAGCCAAGGCGCACGACGACCGAAGATTGCGCAGTGCCGGTGCATTACCAATGTATACGAAAATGTCTTCGGGGGCGGGGCGAGTATTGTATTCGTAATCTTCTAACTGTCGATTCGCGGTAGTCGCTCGTACCGGCGACCGCCCGTAGGTACCCGGAACTAACACATCTACCGATCACGTTATGGAAGGAGGCGGGGCTTGGAAACGAAAGAGGATGGCCAAAAGCTTAAGCTGTAATTACGCTATATGTGTTCCCTACTATGGTTATAGAGCTGGCATGCCCTAAGAACAACTCGGTCTAGGCGGTAGAGAGCAGCAAACTTGCACGTTGTAATCGATTTCGACTTCCTTAGGGGGTGACTCGAGTGATGCGGCCGACGGCCCGCTTACACGAGTCGCCGAGGGTAGTGGCGTTCCACGTAAAGGATGGGGTATTCGCAATAATGTTGGCGGGGAGCAGCCAAAATCGGCCGGGCTGCTTGGCGGAGGGAAATGCCCAGAACGCAGCGTCACGGTGTACGACGAAGCAACGCAGAAGGGTTGTCCAAGTGGGCACGGCGGTGGCGGGGATTTGAAATAGGGGCTTCAAGCCGTCTCGGCGATTGTGATGGCCCGCCTTCTCGCGGCTGACGAAGAAGCTGATGTTGTGGGCGTCGACGGCCATGTCGCGGCGTCGGTTTGAGACGCTGGACTCGCCACGGGAGTAAAACATAAACGTCGAACACACCGCACCATGCACGGTAGCAGACGCACGTGGCCTCGGATGCCTCCCTCGTCGATGCAGTAGTCGGCGAAGAGGCGGCAGGATCTTGCCGCCGTAGTTCGACTAGGTGTTGGCCGTGAGCGATGTAGTTAGAAGATTGAGCATCTTGGCGCCCCAGTCGTCCGTGTTGTACAAAGATCCGATGCTGCCGCGCGCGCATTAGCTCGCTCCATGGGAACTTCGCCTTGGCGTATGCAATGAAATAGGCGTCTTCGAGATGCGACGGACGCGCCGGAACGTCCCATCCGCCGCTGAAGGGTTCGACGATGGCGCTTGCCGGGTGGTGACGACGGGGCATGGAGCATTACGAAGGTGACGCCATGAGGGTAGGTTTTTAGGGTTTGTAGCGGTGTTGTAGCGGCTGGTCTCGTGACGGCCGCCGCGCGAGCACCAGTACATGCCCCGTCGGGCCGCCCGCGACGAGAGGGCGGTGTGCGAGCGACATGCAAAGAGGGTTAACAGCGCGACATGTCGGGATGGGCGCGCCAGAAAGGGGCAGTCGGTAGCAAACCATGGTTGGGTACGATTAGACTTTATTTAGCAGTCCACAGTAAAATGGTGGAATTTGTGTGGTATTTTGATGCAATTTGCCCTCCAGGGCTTCCTTAAAACGACACCTCCAATAGTTGTGGAATAGACTTTTGTGGAATACGAGCAGTGCACTATCCCACAAAAGTTTAGCCCTACACGATTCTGTAGGTGGGCGCATCGCTGCGCACTAGCATAAAGGAAGAACCACGTATAGTATTTTACTTACACCGAAGCTTAGCTTCCCAGACCTTGGTTGAAACGCACCCTCCAAAACGTCGCCCTGATGCATCATTTTCTGCAGTGCTATTTTTCCCGCTCACAGTGGAAAAATGCCGCATTTCAACAGAAAATTGCACAATGCGATTATACGCGTTTCAGCCTCGTGGGGCTGCTCCTGCCGCCAAGCTTTTATGCACGGATAATATGATAGTAAATGATTAATTGTGGGAGCGTCGTGTCATTTTGGTGATGACCTGGCATCGCAGCCGTGCACTCGCCACTATAACCATACAATTTTGCCAATGCTCGAAAGGGCCTAAAAATGTTGTCCATTGGTAGCATAACATGCGACGCGCTATATTGCCCAAGCTTCGCCATGTGGATAGCTCTTACCAAAACTCTTCCGATGTATTATTTCCACGACGCATCGCGGGAGGTGTGGGAGGAAAGATAAGCATTGTGCCAAAGCACCCATTACCGCGAAATCACAGAAATTTCCACGCATTGCGAGCAAAAAAATAACTGTAGATTTGAGGAATTGCTACGATGAAAAGTTGTTTGTTTACTTGATATCTGTAGTGGGCTCGAGTCTGAGGCGCTATGAATTGCACCTAGGTGCTCGTTTCGGGACCCAGCATTGGGCTCCAAAGTTCGACAACATGTTATTGGACCCCTTGCTGAACATTGGCAAAAGGGAATTCTGAGCGTGAAACTCCGGGCTATATGCGTCACCCTGGTTGAAGCGCTTTTGCCATGCGCTTTCCAACGCGACCTTTTAGGCCGCTACTTGACACCGTTTCACGAAGATATGCCGCTTGACACACCTCCCAAAACTGCAATTGCAACTGTTTTTCCCAACACCGACGGCGCTCAGATTCATATGTACCCTCTCGCGTAGATTATCATTTCTACCCCAAGAAAACACGGAGTGGTCGCATGACGGCAATATGTCGGCGAATTTGGAAGAAGATCGCACCTATACTTGCCAAAAACCGTGACATATATGTTGTGAACCCGCTTACAATGCTAAAAAGGGGTATTGTTGCGGTTGTTCTACCACTTTATCACACACTTCTACGCGCCATAATAACCGACATTTACAAATTTAAGACGATATGCAATCAGTGGCTATTGAGTGCACCCTGGGGTTTGTCGAATGGCGTCCAATAATGTTGCCATATATACCCGCGAACAGTGAATTCCCGCGTGTTGTGTGATTTTGTGGGGGAGGGGGCAAGACGTTTGTGGGGAGGTGTACATACGATCTGTATATCTGCTCGATCCCATATCATCTATAGATGTAGTATTACATTATCGTAGCGTATACTTTACATCATTATCGAGACCAGCAAGCTTGCATCCATACACATAACGTTGGGGGTCACGCCGAAGGAAAATAATGCGATTTATGATGTTTTGCTTTAAAATATGAGCACCCGTAAAATGCTACGGGCCGATTGCCCCCAGGTTTCGAGCACCCTGAAGTGGAACTTGCCAAATACCATGATTTACTACAAGTTCCGCCATTATTTTACCCACCTGGACCGCATAATAGAATTGAATCGTTCCCTGGGAAAAGTGCATATATATATGCACTGTTCCCTCAAAACTACTAATAATGGCTTCGTTCCGCAAATAATGATGCCGGCCTTTTCGCTGTTTTTTTATTATTTGTACGAACGCAGCCGATGTGTTGCGCGACAAGCCGACTACAATCATCAGCCCGCATCTCAGCACGTCGCCAAGCCGGCCAGAAAGTCGCGGCGCTGCTGGGCGGCTGACGATGGGGCGGGCGCGCTGATTCCATGTAGTTTGGTACGTTATCTGCTCGTATGAGCCGCCACGATAGCGTCGACCAAACACGTAGCACCATACCGCACAGCCAGCAGCACAAGTGCACAACAAACCTGATGGCGCGCGATGGGTCCGAGCGCGGTTCCGACACCTGCAGGCTGGCGCGGTATAAAGCTGCGACCACATTGCCGAATGTGAATAACCATACCGTCTTCCCTACCTCTACCAGAAGTTTTGCACGCATTTGTCACCTAGTCCGCCAACTCGTTGCTCTCATATCCATATATTTTACAAAATGGCTGTCGCCCTTTCATCTGTGTCTACCGTCTCTTCCGGCGTGATGCGCCCCTGCACCCGCGCTCCCCGCATCTCTGCCTCCGAGGTGGTGTGCCGAGGCATGCTCTCTAAATCCCCCGCCAAGTCTGCGCCCTCCAAGGACGTGAAGCGTGGCCGTGCCGCCCCCAAGCGATTCACCCCCAAGAAGAAGAACCCAGAGCAAAAGAGCACTGCTTTCAAGGTCAGCCTGCCCCGCAAGCTGTTGTCGTCCAAGGGCGAGGGTCAGGCCGGTCTCGATATTGAGTTGGGCTTCACCAAGAGCAACGAGCTGTTCGTCGGCCGTATGGCAATGCTGGGATTCGCTTCCTCGATGCTGGGTGAGCTGCTCACCGGCAAGGGGCCGCTGGCGCAGTTCGACATCGAAGTGGGCGTCCCGCTGCAGGACACAGAGTTTTTCGTGCTCGCCCTCATTGCGTTCAACCTTTTCGCCGCGCTCGCGCCTGCCAGCGGAAAGTTTGTGCCGGACGAGAAGACGAAGGTCACCCCCGAGACCGTTGTCAACAACCTTATCCCCACCGATGGCTTCGGCTTCACAAAGGCCAACGAGCTGTTTGTGGGGCGGATGGCGCAGCTCGGGTTTGCCGCCTCCCTGGTTGGCGAGGTTATTACCGGCAAGGGTGCGCTGGCGCAGTTCGGCCTGGAGACGGGAATTCCTCTATCTGCCGCCGAGCCCTGGATTCTTGTCTTCATCTTCAGTACTTTCCTTGCTGCCGTCAACGAGGGGTCCGGCTCGTTTGTGAAGGACGATGAGTAAGCTTGCGGATGTCTACATGTTTAACAATGATGCATAGGAAAATATACTCCTGTGGATACCACTTCCTTCCAATAAACGTCCTATGGAATGTGAATGCTGCATAGCTATGAGCACAGCATTTCCAGACTGTTTCCAAATGTAGAAATACCATTTAGCCCAACATACTGTAATTTGTCAAGGACGACATTTCCAACTCGACCTCAATTTTGTGCAAAAAAACATCTTGCAATGATCACAATATTGTATGATATACTTCTGTGCATACAGCTTGCTTCATATAAACACCCTATGCAATTTGAAAGCTGCATAGCTATGAGCATAGCAGTTCTAGACTTTCCAAATGTAGAAATAGTATGTGGCCCAACACACTGTAATTTGTCAAGAATGGTTCCAAATCAAAATCAACTCTGCAAAACCTTGCATTGATCGCAAGATTGTACCTTCATCTTCAATATGTGCAATGTTACTGACAAAATAGCACACCAATGTAAGCTCCGCAGTTGAGCATCCCATGCGATTTCAAAACAGGCGTCATCAGGTGCTGGACAATATACACATGACCAATACACCATACCGGACCTGGAGACTTAAGCTCCTCTATGGTGTGAAAACCATTTGCAGCTAACTGCGGAATACATAACGCATCTAGAACCTCACCTACATATTCCGCTTGTGCTGAGAGGTATTAAGCTTTCCTGGACCACCACCCTTCATTGCGCCTGTACTCTTCTTCTTCCTCTTCTTCGTGAGGGTTTCTGTGGCGCCAGTGGAGCGGTGAAGTGAGGGATGTCGCTTCTGCGGAACGGCGCTCTTGACTGCCTGGACCGGGCAGCGCCAATGAAAGAACAGTCAGATTGTGACAAACAGAAACGCAGATTTGCGCATACATGCCACTGAAGAAGATGGCAAACCTTGCGAGCGGGCGGGCTGTCATCGGCGCCGTCCTCGTCGCTGAATATATCGGCCACATCATCGACATCGCCATCAGCAACAAAGTCATCCTCGAAGTCACCAATGCCCTTCAGCTCCGCTTCCAGCATAGCGTCCATCATGTCCTCAACCACGGAGTCATCGTCACTGCTCTCGTATTTCCCACCGCCATTGCTTGGCGCGGCGGGCCTGCTTTGCACATCCTGCCGCAATGTGGATGTTTGCAAGATCAGCAGTCGCCGGCATATAGCACAGGCAGCGCCTTGCGATCCCGCGCCTGCCCATGCTCGTAGTGAAAATACCGGATAGCACTATCTTTGTTTCACAGGCCGATGTTCCGTACCCAGCCTTGCGTGCCTGTGGCTCTACCAGGTCATGCCCCACCACAAACATGCAATGATATAAGGTACACATGTATGATATGATGTCATGATTGTATTCAAGTATGCCAATATACATAGATGACGCACCACCATTGACAACTTTGTCCTAGCACCTGCGCTACCCCCAACTCCCCAGCCCCTCCCCTTCTTCGCCGTACCTTGACGCTTCCAATGAGCTCAAACTTGACGGTGGATTGATAGCTGGGGCTGAACGCTGCGGCTTGTGCCTTGAAGATGGCGTTGAACAGCGATAGCTGGGACTTGCTGAACTCAAAACGCTCGTGGTACACTATCATTTGGCCACAAACCAGCGCAACCCGTAACTGGGGGTGGCATACAGTCAGTGCCTCGAGCACCACTGCCGGCGTGCACATCAGGCGTTCACAATACCGTCTGGGCAGTCGGTGTACCTGGTGAGCAGGGAATGGCAGGTGGCTTCTGCAGAAATACGCCTGTTCATAGCTGCCGTCAGCGCATCCAAAGCTGAAGGATATCCTGGTCGCATCGTGGGTGGCGTGTGCGGAATAAGCCGCTGCTAGCCGGCAGCCCAGCAGGAGTAGCCCAAGGTGCTAAGGGTACTCTGAGGCTCTGTTGTGAGACTTTGATAGCTTGCCACAATATATCAGCAAGCCATGTGACTGGGTTGATACATGTATGCGCCCATGGCCGCTCAGATGTGCATTTCACCTGGCCGCTCAGATGTGCATACACGCATTTATCGTGCGTATCTACTCTGTCTGTGTGTTCATACCGCATAATATATTCTCTTGTTAAAAAGATTATTCCTGTTGGGTTGTACTGCCGGTGCTGGCATTGGCTGTGTTGAGGTATTAGTTATTGCTGGTCCTGGAGTCGGAACGCAGGTAGTGTAAGGCTGGCGCAGGTGGGTGTCGCACCTGGGCTCTGTGCAGTCTGGCCGGCCCTTGGAGCCCCAGTGGATGATGCGGTGTGTGAAGATCACCGCCGAGCCTGCAGTGGCTGGCAACGCGCGGACATGCTACCGGGAAGGGAGGAGAGTTTAGCGCGCACGGAAAGCCAAGGCGGACAGGAAAACTGAGGGTGTGGAGGAGGTGACGCTCTCCCGGCGCCATACCATCATGGGAGGCATGCGGGCACCTGATACGCCTGCTTGCAGTTCAACGCGACCGAGAGAGGGTCTGGTGCATCCTCTGCGTCGTCATCCCCTTCAAAGTAGCCAGGATCGTGAGGCCGCGGTACCACGTAGAGGCACGAGTTGTCAGGCGTCGCGTCTGCGGGTCATTGAGGCAATGGACATAAGTTAGGCAAGGGTGCATGTACCTCCGCACAATGCAAGCTTCTAGTGAAAGGGTGGGTTGACGACTACCTGTGAATGGAATCCAGATGGTTGCGTATTTGGCGGATCCGTCACGTCGAAAGGTGGACGGTGAGTCATCTGGCTGCCGGTCCCGATGCGGCGAGAAGCCGGCATGTCCCTTGCTTGGGTCGATGTACCACGCTAGCATGTCCATGTTGATTTCGTTCCCTGTGGCGCCCTGCCAATTAGGCACCCACATGGCAGTAATGAACCTCGCTGCCGTGGCACAGCAGCAGCATCGGGGTAATATTTTGTCCGGTCCAGCGCTTCCCCGTCACCGCACCTTCATGAGCAAGCTCACTTCCTGCGCCAGCTGCCAGGCCTCGTCGTACATAGCGATGAAGGCAGGTGGCCAGCCGTACTGCATGAGCTGCACGATACCCAGCGCGAGGTCCCGGACTCTGCGGCCGCCAGGCAGGGTGCACAGGATGAGCGCCGCAGCGCTCGGTCGCCATGATGCCACTGTCAGCTTGCGGCGTACCTAACGCCCAGTTGCAGCTGCTCAGCCTTGAGCTCTGTGTAGCCGTCCCGATCGATGCGCGCTCGCGCGTCCTGCACAGTCTCCAACGGCAGCTCCAGCGGCGCGCTGCCTGCTTGCATCTTGGTGTCCTGCAGCAGCACGCCACCCCTCACTTGCCCCTCCAGCCAAAGAGTGCATATTAATCCTCCTTCGTTATTGCAGTGCTGGTTTGGCCTCCCGCTCGCCAACCTGCACGTGCAGCTGCGGACACAGGAGGCGCCAATACTCCGGGCTGCTCAGCGCGCTCGTTGTCTGCTCGGATGAGAGCAGTTCGGGTCGGGCCGGCGGCTGCTCCGGCGAGGGCAACGACGGGGCTGCTCTCGCCGATGGAGGCGCGGCCGCCTGTCCCAGCGGGGTGACACCAGCCACGCCCTTCGACTTGCGATTTTTCGTCATGCCGGTGTCGGGGGTTGCTTCGAGTAGAACCGGGGAAGGCGTTCTTCGTCGGGAGGCAGTGGACCGCAGTGGAGGCACCGCCGAGGTGATCGGTAACCCTCCGTTACTGGCCAGTTTTGGCCATACCAGTAAATAATATCGTTGATGTGCGCTACTGCGAATAATACCAGTAAATAAATAATATACGCGTGCTGAAATATCAGAACAACAGTTTGATTACCTGGCGCCATAAAACGTCGCAGGTTTGTGGTGGTACTAGGGTAGTCGGTAGGCGCAACCCTAACAGCAGACCTCATGCGCTAAATACATACGCGACGCGACATATTATATGATTAGGCCATTTCGACAAATGGCATGGTTTGGGTCACACCCCCCTCCATTTTGAGCCCCCCTCCGGTTTGTTTGCAATGGTTTTCTAGTACTGCTTTACGTAATGCGGCACACTCGAATTCATTTTGACATCTGGCATGCACTTCCAGCCACAACCTAACGCGATGCACTATGCCTCTCCCCCATAATATATAGCATTCCAACTGCCTATGGTAAGCCACTAACAGGTTATGCGAACTTTTGGGTTGGTGGTATACATGCACTGCCGTATTGTGCGGTAAACATTGCGGTGTAACTACGCTACGGAGCGGCAGCAAATAAATATACTCGGATATATAGCAATCGCCACGTCGTTTCGAGCTGCACAATCATAGTTACCATGTGTTGGCTATACATTATTGTCCGCTATGCCACCATGGTTTGAGCTAGAATAGCCACCACATTGGGCAGCGTCCGGGCGTTGCGGCGACGGTTTCAGCACTGGTTTCGGAGCATCATTTGGAGCTGCGTTGTTCCCGGCAAGCATTCCGTGTGTGGGGGCCCTACCTCCCACCACAAACTGTGTGTATGTGCTGATATGTAGTCATATATAGAGTCTAGCGATCCCCATCGCGGGAACAGATCATGCGCACTTTAGGGTTGGTCGTATACATGCACTGCCACATTGCGCGGTAAACACTGCGGTGTGCGCTTTGGAGCGGTAGCAAATTTATACTCGGATAGCAATCGCCACGTCCTTTCGAGCTGAGAATCATACCATGTGCTGGCTATATAGAATTCACTATGCCACCATGTTTTGAACTGGAACAGCCACCATATTGGGCAGCGTCCGGGCGTTGCGGCGACGGTTTCAGCACTGGTTTCCGAGCATTATTTGGAGCTGCGTTGTTCCCGGCAAGCATTCCGTGTGTGGGGGCCCTACCTCCCACCCCAAACTGTTTGTATGTGCTGATACGAAGGCATACATATACTCTAGCGATCCCCCGCGCGAGAACAGATTATCCGCACTTTAGGGTTGGTGGTATACAATTTATTATACATGCACTGCCGTATTGTGCAACAAACCTTACGGTGTACGCTACAGAGCGACAGCAAATATATACTCGGATAGCAATCGCCACGTCGTTTCGAGCTGCAGAATCATACCATGTGCTGGCTATCCTATACATTATCGTCCACTATGCCACGGACCATGGATTGAGCTGGAATAGCCACCATATTGGGCAGCGTCCGGGCGTTGCAGCGACGGTTTCAACACTGGTTTCCGAGCATTATTTGGAGCTGCGTTGTGCATGGCGAGCATTCCGTGTGTGAGGGCCTAGCTCCCACCCCAAACTGCTTGTGTGTGCTGATATGTAGGCATACATATATAGTTTAGCGATCCCCATCGCGGGAACATATTCTGTGCACTTTAGGGTTGGTGGTATACATGCCATGCCATAATGCGCGGTAAACAGTGCGGTGTACGCTACGCGGAGCGGTAGCAAATATATACTCGAATAGCAAATGCCACGTCGTTTCGAGCTGCAGAATCATAGTTACCATGTGTTGGCTATACATTATTGTCCGCTATGCCACCATGGTTTGAGCTAGAATAGCCACCATATTGGGCAGCGTCCGGGCGTTGCGGCGACGGTTTCAGCACTTCGGAGCATTATTTGGAGATGCGTTGTTCCCGGCGAGCATTCCGTGTGTGGGGGCCCTACCTCCCACCCCAAACTGAGTGTATGTGCTTATATGTAGTCATATATAAAGTCTAGCGATCCCCAGCGCGAGAACAGATTCAGCGCACTTCTTGGTTGGTGGTATACATGCACTGCCATATTGTGCGGCATACACTACTGCGGTAGGTGTACGCTACAGAGCGGCAGCAAATATATACTCGGATAGCAATCGCCACGTCCTTTCGAGCTGCAGAATCATACCATGTGCTGGCTATACATTATCGTCCACTATGCCACGGACCATGGATTGAGCTGGAATAACAACCATATTGGGCAGCGTCCGGGCGTTGCGGCGACGGTTCGATTCCAGCACTGTCCTCAGCGCATTATTTGGAGCTGCGCTGTGGCTGGCGCCGAGCATTCCGTGTGTAGGGGCCCTACCTCCCACCCCCAAGCTGTGTGTATGTGCTGATATATAGGCATATATATATAGTCTAGCGATCCCTAGCGCGGGAACAGATTCCGCGCACTTTAGGGTTGGCGGTATACATCCATTGCCATATTGTGCGGTATACACTACGGTGTGCGCTACGGAGCGGCAGCAAATATATACTTGAATTGCAATCGCCACGTCGTTTCGAGCTGCAAATCATATCATGTGCTGGCTATGCATTACCGTCCGCTATGCCACCATGGTTTGAGCTGGAATAGCAACCATATTGGGCAGCGTCCGGGCGTTGCCATGCAATTTCAGTGCTATAATTGATTTACGAAGCAACAACAGTCCGGCGGCAGGACATCAAGACATGCCTACCACTCTTACAGGTGTAGTAGGTCGCTAGTAAAACCGGGCCGTCATTTCCACAAACCGGATTAGCAAGTGAATCCGGTAGCGCGGCGGCGGTGGCACGGAGATTGAGAGACCAAAATAATATGATAAAGATGCATTTGTGTGTGCAATGCATTACTCATGCATACACTGATGGTGATGTTCATGAAAATGTTAAAAGTGTAGCACATGGCAGCCTTGTGTGAAAATTGTGCACACTGGTATTTTAACAGTGTGCATGGTCCACACCCCTGTCCCTGCCCTTTACATGTGACAGAATGTCTACGGTAAGGCTGGCATTGGCAAACGATACAATAGTACTAAGTAAGCGCCTCCATTAGTGGCCGACTCCGTGGGCCCAACCGCGGCCACCGCGGCTACGCCTGCGGAGTCGGCTGTTGCCGCCGACGCTGATCCTGACGCCGTCGGGGCTGTCGCTCCTTATTGCGGGTGCCCGCCTCGCATGCGCTCCAATGCCTGCCTAGCCAACTGCTTGTCCAGGTTCTTGAGCTTCTGCTGGCCGTCGGTCTTGAACCTGCGTACGATGTGCTTCAGCCCATCTGCCTCGCATGCCTGCGCGATGTAAAAAAACATTTGTCAGCTACACACAATACAGTTGCAGCCAACAACAACGAAAAAGGCAGGCTGTACTTCGCAGTAGATGGGCAGCACGACGTGATAGACGTCATGCATGCCTTTGTGGCGCCGTCCGGCTACAAGTTGTCTAGCACAATGTACGCACAGGTCCGGGTTGAACCACGCCACCGACTTCTTGTGGTGGGTGTAGTACTCACACTCCACCTTGGACTCGCATGTCAAGGCATCATCACAAACAAAGGTGTCGCGAAAGGGGTGATACTCTGGCAATAAGGCCGCGGAGCCTGTCAGAGGAACCGGTCTTGACGATGACGCCATGGTGGCGCGCATGCGCTGTATGTAAGAGTTGGCGGCCATCATAATAGGTTGCTGGCGGGCGCTGGAAGTGTGATGAGGAGCGATCGTCAGTCGGTGGGAAGTAGCTGGAAGGTAGCTAGGTTTGCATGCGAGCGAGCACGGTGGCAGCAGAGGCGGCGGCGCAGGATAAGGACAAACGGGAGGTGCACAGGGGGCGCTGTTAGGCTGTATATTGCATAAAGTATTAATTACAAAACTTTCGCAAATTACAAAACAACCCCCCCCCCCCGTTTCCCCGGGTAATACTGATCTAAACCAGGTCGTTTTGTCGGAATGGCTTTATTAGATATGAGTGCGCGCTCGTCACTTTTTCCGCCCCCGGGACAGGATAGCGCTCGTAACTACTATCATCGACATGGCCCCTTGTACAAAGAGATCCGCGGATCTACAACCTCAGGGTTGCAACCTCAGATCAATGCAACCTCGGAGCCCCTTGTACGAGGCAGTCCGCGCCGAGGTGTCGTCCGGGGCTACGAGTGCTTTAATTGCCATGGGCACGCGAGACGAGCCACGACTGCTACGAGAATGTAGGGGTCCTCACCACGTTACCCAAATGTGCGGCGCGCACGCGCCGCGTACGGGCACGCCCACTAGATCTTCGAGTTACTTACGGTCGGTAATGCTGCGACTAGAGCTGCACCGGATCCATCAGTTGGCACTACGGTCCGTACGGGTACGAGCACTAGCGGAGGACTGCGTGTCACCACATCTTTTATGGCCGCTCTTGCAGTTGGTACTGGTGAGGCCGCCTCAAATGCCCAGGTATTGCGTGCTTCCTATCGGTAGTGGTACGTGTACTGCCAATACTGTTACAACACCTTCCAAGAAAAATCTTGCCCCCCTTGTCAAGCATCAGTTGGATTGGCCCATTATGAGCCCTCACCTTCGTTTCCGGCCGCGCCCTTCCATGTGCCATACATGAACATGACATGATGCGTGGGGGCAGCCCTAAGTGGCGTTTGTTGTGCTCTCGTTGTAAAAGCTATCTTATTCCGTGCTCATGTCATTGTTCATGGTTAGTAAGGAATTTGATAACCCAATGTCACGAGGGCACGAATTTTTATATCGCACGTATATGCGTTCTATGTGTGCGGCTTCACGCCAAAAGTTAGCTCTGCCATCGCAGAGCACATTCACAAAGGCGCGCTCTCCTCGTCGTCGGCATGCAAGCAAGTGAGTAGTTCCCGCAAAACAACCAATAATGCAATTAAGGCTTGTTTCAAAACCAGTCCACCTATAGCTGTTGCCCGCATTCAATGCGCCCATGGTAGAGACGGGCTTCGACCCGTACGTAGTGTGCAGGGGTGCAGCCCCCAAGTCAGCGGGTGGGTCCATATAGTCACCTGCTAGGGCAGCGTCCATGGTATGTGGTAGAGCTGGCCATGAATACGCTCCCATATTCTGCTATTGGGCTGCGCCTAGCTATCCGACCCCTACTACGCGGGGAAATCCGCCCGCGCGGAGCAAGTGCATAGCCTTTTATGGGGATCCGGGTCGCGCGGTAAGCCATTGTACTAGGGCTTTGTAGGAGAACCTAAACCTATTTGCATCGCCCCCCCCCCCCCCTACCCCCATCGGTTATATTTCCACTGAGGGACACGGCATGATTCGAACCAACGCAGCGCGGAATCACGAGCGTAAGAGACAGCCCCCCCCCCCCCCCCCCCCGCCACGCGTATCACATCTCAAGCCGTTGATGAATATCCCAAGTTCAAACTATCATAAAAATGCGCCACTGTACCACTCGGCGGTCGGCGCTGCCGGTGTTGACGTGGCCATACGGCCAAATACGGATGTCCATACAATATACATGCGCTTTTGTAGCTCTCAAGATACCTACCGTCGCCAAGCGATTTAGTGGTACCCCCTCCGTCAACGGCAACTCCTCTCCTACTAGAATCGCAGCCATGCCGTGGTTCGGTTCCTCCGCTTTCTCTTCTGCTCGTCGTCCGGTGCTGCGTGGCGAGGAGGCTCATAATTTGCCCAAGCGCCCCGCGTACCTGGCCTGTCGCCCATTTCAGCTCCGCCCTCGGGTACGGGTACGCGTGCTGACTCCGATGATCACCCCATGATCATGGTTGCCCAACGCCACCTCAGCGGTGCGATTCGCTTGTGCGACTTCGTAGCCCTCGATCTTGACTTCCAACGTAGTATGGGTGCCGCGGCCTCGCGACTTGATACCCTGCGCTTGTACGGCGCGTGCGGGCCGTGATCCGTATCACTTTTCCAATCGGATCACGAGTCAGCCCGCAAGATTCTCAATGCTGCTTATTCGGCCGCCGCTGCGCGGGTGTTAGGCCTTCGCCCGCGCCCGGGGGTTCCGCATGCCATGGCGCCACGCGTGGTATTTATCCCTCATGGCTTCGCGCGCTCTACGGATGACTCGAACCGGAACGCTACGGATTTCGTCGTGGATGATCTGCCAATGTGCGCCGTTGCGAACTACAAGCACCGCATGCATACCGCTTTGAAAAATATGTAGGCTTCCGTGACGATTGAAGGGGGGGGCGGCACTTGACCGGGACCGTTCGGGATTCAGCGACTGCTTGACCCTTGAGACGAGTGTTGGACTGCGCCCAACGGACCTCTCGTCATATTTGACGCTGTCGGGGTGGCTGGGGGGCCCGGCGTGCGATTACTTGATCCGATTTCGCGTGCGTGCCCTCCACGACCCCCACTTGGGGCACGACCCCCGCTGGTGCACCCCGAGGATCGCGGCAACCGAGGCGGAGTACAACAAGCCGGCGGCGGGCCTGGCAACTTCCGCCCCGGTGCATGATGTTCACCGGTACTTACCACCCTTTGGTGGTTGAGGACCGCTGCCGCCTTGGAAAATTCGCTTTGACGGTTGTCTACATTTTCGCGGTGTTGCTTGCTGTGCGCAACTTCCTTGGCGGTCCTTCCGCCCCAACTTCATGCTTCCTTCGTGGTCAGTCCATCCATGCTCTTCGGAATTTTGTCGCCACCTAGCATGCCGAGTTCCGCCATCACTTGCTTTGTCGCGCACGCGGCATGGGTTGTTGCAACATGTCTGTGCTTGCGCGCTTCGTACATTGGGCGGCGGAGTGCAGACGGCTAAATAAGTCCAATGCGCCTCATTCCGCACCCTCTTCGGTTGGTGCTTCCACCTCGCAGTTGCTGTAGTGGATGTTTCCTACTGCCTTTTTGGGTGATTTCCTGATCGCTTTTTGCAGCTAGCTAATGTACTTATTATAGTCGCTACCACGAAATACAATCCTTATTAATACATATCGCTTGATGCGTCCTCATCAGGAAGCTTGCTGCTACGGTGCTAAGTAAAAGTAAAGTTCGCCCCGGGACAATCGGCCGAAGCCGCCCCAGCACTTGACCTCGTGCGCCAACTGCAGTCGTAGGTCTGGCATAGCCCATAGACCATTGCCTCATTCGAACCCCGAAGGGCTAATGCATCAACCGAGGAAACCCGGGACACGCCGGTGCTACGGTTGCTACCTACCGGTACCCGTAGCTTTTTTTATCGTACCGGGTACGATATACCGGTATGATATACCCTGGCCTTTTCTTTGGGTGATTTCCGATATCGCCTTCTGCTGCTAGCTCATGTAAAAATAATTATTTTATATACCCTGGCCTGGTACTGCGGTGCGGCCCTATATATTTAGGCGGGCGGCGCCCGCGCGTCGCCCGGCGGCGGCGCTGACGACGTCTCCTTCCGCCGTCGCGGGCGCGGCCTACCTGCTGCTGTACCCAGTACCAGTACTACCAGAGTTTAGTACTACTGTTAGTAGTTACCCGTAGGCGGATTTCTTAGAGATTTTTTAGCTACTGCTACTGCTAATACTTGTAGAGATTTATTGTAATTAACACCACTTGGCGGTTTCGTCATAGCGGTTCCCGCAATCTCATCTGATGGCCCAATAGGTCGCTAGCTGGATTTCCTTCTGGATTTTCTGTGAATTTTTTTGAATGTTGCATCCACACATGTGGTCGCCTAATTCACATCTACCAGTACCAGCAAACGATGCGGATGCGGAACGCTTTTATAGGCGGCTCGCTGTCCTGATTTTTGATCTAAACTAGTTTAATGGGGTTTCCATCCTTGACCTAACCGCTTTTCAGCTACAAGTGCTGCGCAGTGGTACGGGAACTAGTAACTGTTGTTGCGCCCTTGTTGGGTGCAGCACGAGTAGACATAAAAGCAGCCAGAACAGCTTGAGCCTGCCATCTTCCAGTTTTCGCTGCGTTCCACGCAGCGATGTAAAAACTGTCTCGTAACCCGTTGCGAGCAAGGTCACCCAGGTTGTTTCAAGAACCACACCCGGCTCGCCACCCGAGTGTGATATTCTCGTCCGTACGTCCGTGCGTTACTATGTCAGATGGAGAAGAACCGTCGCTGAGCCGACGTTGCAGTCGCTGAACGCAAATATGAGGGCCGTCTTCATTACTGCGAGAGCTGGCTACAGCTGTGGCACAATTGAACGGTTCGTGATCGCGTTGTTGATGGAGAAGGGGCACATGGCTCCGGCTCAGGGCAGCGCTTCGCGAGACAGCCGACAGGCAGCGGGGGAAGCCGCAGAGCGCCCGATTGCCTAGAGCTAGCCCAGAGCGGCCGTGTCGGAGCAAAATCCGTGAGTGCCGAGGATGATTACCTCGCGGTGCCAGAGCTACTGCAGGAGAGCAGAGTTCTGGTTACGAGGTCGTTTCGACCGGTTCAGCCGAGTGCCTGGACTTTTCCCTTTGAGCACCGACCTAACGAACGAGTACCTCAAGCAGGATGACCGGCGTCTGCCGGCCCAGGAGGAGTATTGTGGATGTCGTGTTTCGGGGCCCACATGGCCCGCCCTTTTTCGTGGCGCTCGACGAGCTACTGCCCTACGCCCTTCCAGCAACCAGGACTTCACCCCCTACCTCGCGAGAGCCCGGAACCACGCCGAGGCCATCGACAAGGGCGTTTCGGTTTCGTTTGGCCTTCCTACGGAAGCTCAATGAGATCAAGCGTGTGCACGGTGGACCAAGGTGTTCTGGACGTGCTGCGAGCCCAGCATTTTCCAGCCTGCTTCGGAGTCATCTAGGTTCCGCGATTTTTGGGGACCTCATGCGGGACTACGAGCGTCGTGTCTTCGAGGCGACCGTTGCCAGCAGCGCCAAGGCGACCGCTACTTCTCGAGTGGGCGGCTTGCAGTTGCAGGTCGCGGGCGTGGGCGAGGGACGTGGCGGCGGACGTGGACGTGGCCGCGAGGGTGAGCACGAGTGACGGTGTGGGGCGCCGTCGTCGGAGCTGCAGGAGCCTTGCGAGGGCCACCTTTCGGTGACCGCCGCAAGACGCACCCTTGCAGCTCAAACGGCGGGATGAGCGCCCTGTGTCAGGACCTGACCCCCCCACCTTACAGACTTCATTAGACCTTCCTCGGTACGGCGCTTCTTACAGCTACAGCCGAGTGCGGCCTCAACCATCCGCACACCTGCACATGGCGGCTCAACCATCCGCCTTTCGTACAAACCCCATCTCTGCGTTCGTCGGTTGTTACACTACGAGTTACAACCGGTTCGCAACGACCAAGTTTCGCGCGTGTACGTTACGCACGGGACAGGCGCTATGAGCGCGAAGGGCGCGCGGGGCGGGCCCTCCTACCTGAACCTAGCCCGCAAACCCCGTACTGAAGCTACTTGCAAACCCGTCCAGCAACTACCGGGCCAACCGCCGGGAACCCTAACCGCTGCTGCCGAGTACTTTGCGAACAGTGGCCGTGCCGGTGGCACTCTGTCAGTAAAACGACGCACTTACGTAATCGACGAGCCCGCAGCTATCGCTCCGTGGGCTGCGTCACTGCGATCCCCGACTACAGGACGCGTTCGGCTCAGACGAGCTAGGCCAGCGGACGCTCGACCTGCTCTCCAGCTCCCTCAGCGCTCAGACCCTCAAGAGCTACGCCGGCAGGTTGGCTCCAGTTCGCTGAGTTCTGCCACGACTCCGAGACATCAGCCCGCTAGAGGCGACTACTGCTACTGTTGTTCGGTACGTTGCCTGGATCGTGGGAGCGAGGGCATATCGCAGCTAAGTCGCTGCAGCCCTACCTGTCTGCCATCAACACCTTCTTCGAGCTGCACAACCTCGTCCCGATCGCCAAGGACAGCCCTACACCTCACTTCGGCAAGACGTGGGTTAATGTTACGTCAGCGTCGACTGGACGCTGCCCCTTTGGCGTGTCCCTCTGCCTGCGGATGTAGCTTAACCCGCTTCGTCTCAAAGGCCGAAGCTAATTGTGTCTGCTCCTTACCCAGAGTCCCACCATCGACTACCGAGCTCTCTTGGCCTCGGTTGTCAACTTCCTGTTCTTTGCCAGGGGCCTTACTGGCGTCTCCTGTCGAGTGCAAGATGTGCATGTCGACACCTACAACATCACCTTGCAGATCTAACCGCGAGAAGGGTCGCGCCGGCCGGCGGGGACCTGACGACCTGCGCGTACTTCTCCTTCCAGTGTCCGAGCACCCTCGAGTGGCACGTCTCTTGCGCTACTTCATCGACAACGTCCAGTCTGTCCCCCTGGTTACTGTTGGCTTGGCTACCTCCAACTTCTGGGCTGTCAATGTGGCTGAGCAGTCAAAACCTTGGATCTGCTACTACGATGTCAGACTGGTTGTCTACAGCAGTCAACCTAGTCAACGCTGCCCCCCCTGCTGGCACTTCCTGGACTTCACACAGTCTACGCAAGGGCGCAGCCTCTGCAGCGAACGCCATTGGAGCGCCACTGTCCCACATCCGCTACCAGGGCGGTTGGGCCACTAACTCCGATGTCGTTCTGGACTACATCGACCCCAACGTTCTTCCTTCTCCTGGCGCGTGGTTCTTTTTTGGACACATCGCCCCCTCCGCCACTTCCAAGTCCAACAAGACTCCGCAGCGGTGGCCTTCCCAGTGCCCTCCTTCATGACTTGGCGCTACCCCTTCTCCGTCAATCCACCGCTCTCTCCGTTCGCTTCTGACTGGCAAAACCAGACTCAACTTTGAAATGATCTAAACTAGTTTATGGGGTTTCCATCCTTGACTAACCGCTTTTTCAGCTACAAGTGCTTGCGCAGTGGTACGGGAACTAGTAACCTGTTGTTGCGCCCTTGTTGGGTGCAGCACGAGTAGACATAAAAGCAGCCAGAACCAGCTTGAGCCTGCCATCTTCCAGTTTTCGCTGCGTTCCCAGCAAGCGCCGCCCCCTGACTCTCCCGTTTCCATCCCAGCTTTCGCTAAACCTTCCTGCCAATCTTCGGCTCTTGATCGTGTAAAACAGCCTGCGCGACCTTTTTGGCAAAACCAGAACTCAAACTTTGAAATTGTTATAGTTACTTTTAGCAGTACCGCTTGGTAGCTAGGTTGGATTTTGTTAACTGAGCCTCTATTTGTAATTCACACCAGTTCACTCGTCATCGTCGCGCAGCAGCATCAGCGCAGCATCATCATCATCATTGACGCTCTCCCTGTAACCAAAAAGACTAAAGATATTTCAAGAGACTATAATCGGAGCGGCCCGGGATTGTGTGCTGGGGAGCGCGTCCCTACTGCGTGGAGCGGCGGCTGGCTGGTGGCGATGCCTGGTCGGTGGCTGGTTCCCGCCGTGGCGGTTCCCGCCTCTGTTGGCCCGTAGCTGGTTTTCCTGCTGGATTTCCTTCTGGATTTCTGTGTGGATTTCTTGAATGTTGCGTCTAGCACATGTAATTATTAATCATATCAGCGCAGCAGGCAACAGAAAAGCGCATTGCGCGCCAGCACCGTCCCGCCATATCGGTTCGGCGGCACCGCCCCGCCGTTCGAGGCCGCCATCTGCACGACAGTCGGACAGTACTGGTACGATACCCGCAACGCCTCCGTGCAGCCCCTCCGGCCTCGATCCCACCCGCAACTGTCGCTGCTACCGCTTCGCGCCCGACGCCACAACAGCCCTTGCGCACGGCTTCGTGTTCCGGAGCACTCGCCCGCCTCGACGCGGCCCGCCAGGCTCGCAGGCGGTCGGCCAGATCCGCGTCTCATCGGACATCCGCCTGCCGACACAGGAAACGGATCGCCCAGCGGGCGCTTACCCCCCGCCCCGACCTCTTAAGCCGAAGGCGCCGCGATGGAGCCCCTGCAGAAGATGAAGGTGGCGGAGCTCCGGGAGGCACTGAAGGAGCGCGGCCTGGACACGTCGGGCACGAAGCAGGTGCGGCCGGGCGATAAATAGCAACGCGCGCTGCCTGACGAAATCTTCCTGACGAAATCGAAATCGAGTAGCTGAGGGGAGTGAGCGGGCGGGCGAGGGAGCTAGTGATAGTGTGTGGCGCGAGGAGCGTGCCTGCGCTATGCTGCTGCCCGAGGAGGTTATTTAGCCCTGCAGGGTTTCTGTGAAATATAGTTCCTTGCACCTCGCTTGGCATCACCCCAGGTGAAGAGGATATGGTGGTGGGGGGGGGGGGGGGGGGGGGGGGGGGGGTTGGCAGCGGCCATGCACGTGCCTCCCTGCTGGGGCTGGGGCTGTATGGAG
>VCJN01002008.1:0-24935 GCA_006384855.1 Tetraselmis striata
CCGGCAAGGACGCAACGGACGCAGCAGGCAACGACAGCCCCCATGATGCCAACCCGGAGTACCGTGCTGCTGCCGGAAAAGCCCCGATCGCGGAGGCCACAGGTGCAGGCAGGGCCCCCCCTGTGAAGGCATATGAGATTTGCCGTCTGGTGCACGCCATCACAGACGACAAGTGCAAGGACGCTGTGGACAGCTTGACAGTGTGGGTCACTAACAGAGGGCAGTTGGACGACAAGCAATCCCGTGTCCATCCCTGGTCCATTGTTGAGGCGGTCTTTAACGACCAAGATTTCCAGCCTATCAACATTTTCCTGGAGCGCGAGGATGGCACCCAAGAACTATGTGCTATTGACCCTGGCCAGGCTCCCCAGTGCCACAGATCTGATGCCACTTTGCGGAGTGAGTTCCCTACCTTACCTTAGCCGCGTGTGGGTGTCTCATGCATGTGTCGTTCTTACTGATGGCCCACATTGCACGCTTACAGACTGGTTCGGCGATTTAAAAGCCGTCTTGAACGACAAGCAGTCTGCATACAACCGCAGCGGTCAGAATGCAGATGGAGAGCAGCTCCCCAAGCTTAATTTTGTTGCAGGGCGCCTTGATGTGTGAGTGCGCTGCCCATGACTGGCCGCTGCCCATCCTGATTACCTATATATACTGAAATTATCTGGCACCGTTGCGCTGCACATTTGCCTAGGTTGTATGCATGGGAGTTCTTGGACAGTACGGACATGTGGGACGTTGTCGGCAAAGAGCTGCCTCCCACTGCTCAGTTGGCTACGGAGATCTGTCTGAGCGACGGCGAGCCGGCAGACGAGCCGGTGGCAAAGAAACCACGGAGGAAGAGGTAAGTTTATATGCCTGGGCGGCTGTGGATCTGTGTATATATCTACGTGCAACTGTGCGCACAAAGTTTACATGGCTGGGCTGCTGTGTATCTGCGTATATATATCTTAGTGTTGGCCCCGCCCTCCCGGATTTGTTGTTCTGCAGCAGAAACCTCTCGACCAATAGTAGCGGCGCCACATTCACAGAAGACCCCATGCGCACTGCCATCGCTCGCGCCCTAAATGTACAAACGGATAAGGAGGAGTCAAGCATGCGAGCAGGCAGCGAGGGTGGTAAAAACCATGAGTTTGATGCATTGATGCGGGTGGCAGAGAGCCAATCCCTGCCGAAGGACATGAAGCAGGCTGCTGCTGCGAGAATTCGTTGTATGCTTGGGCTAGACTAGGTTTTTCATGCAGTGATATGCAATGATTGGCAATGACAACAGTAGGTTGGACTACAACTTGTAATAAAAATCTTACAATTTACGTCTTTGCCACCCCGCGAGTTTGGCGCTGGTATGTTGGCATGGCACGGCCAAGATCCCGCAGGTGCTGTGTGAGGCGGTCACGCATCGATGTCTTGGGATGCTTTCGCATAGACCTTGGGGCAACGGTGACCTGGTCCTGCCTCAGGGGTTTCAAGCGGTCCCCAATCATAATGTCTCTTGACAGCGGGGCAGAAAATGGCATGTTGTCATCTACCCCCATGTTATGCAAATGAATGCATGCATTCACCACAGCAGTGTTGTGCTCCATTGTGCCGGTCATAGCCCTGCGCAGGATGCCAAACTTCGCCACCAGGAGTCCAAAAGCGCACTCGATGTTGATGCGGATGCGGCTCTGGTAGAAGTTGAAGTTGTCTAGGTAGACGCCGTCCTTGCCTGCCCTCCTGATTGCGCTTGTAGAGTGAGGAGTGATGAGGTAGTCGGAGCAGACATATGCATCGTCCCCAGCAATCCAAAACCCATCGGGTAAGCCCTTGCCATCCAATGCCCGACCCAGAGGGGACATCTTCCAGGCCAAGCTGTCGTGCGTGCTGCCAGCAGTAGAAAGGTCATAGTAGATAATCCTGCGGTGAGCGTCAGCTACTGCCTGCAAGTTGATGCTAAAGAATTTTTTCCTATTCCGGTAGTGCTTCACATTCTTTACCTTCTTGGCGTTGGGCTGCCCAATGTGCACTGCCATCCCGTCCAACGCCCCTATGCACCCAGGGAGAGTGTTCCCGCTGCGCTGGGTCATTTCGTCAGCAAGACGCTGTAAGTCTTCTTGGTTAAAGGGTCGGAAAGGGGTTTTGCAGCGGTTGTTGATGGCCTCCACTACCGGCCAAATGCAGGTGGAGTACACAGTTGTTGTACCGACACCGTAAAGGTCCTCGGCGTCGGCGAAGTTGCTGCCCGCCAGCCACCTCAGCGTCACGGCCAGTTTGCACTCCGGCGGCACTGGGGAGCCCGAGGAGTTCCGGGCCTTACGCTGGCCGAGGTCGTCCAGCTCCAGGTCCGGTCGCAGCACGTCCAGCAAGCTCCAGAACCGCTTCCTGGTGAGCTTGAAACGGCGCCGAAACACGCCGTCCGAGTACTGCGACAGCCGGCGCAGTTCCTGATCCCTGTCGCGCTTCTCGTTGCCTGCACGGGTCGGATGGCGTGCGCCCGCGTTGCCATGGGGCGTGGCCCCGTTGTCCTCCTCATCGGTGTACGTTTCGTCTGTCTGCGGTGTGTCCATGTCTATGTCCAGTGCGGCCCCGGCAACGGCCAGCATCCGAGGAAACGCGCTGCCCTCCGACTGCGCGTTGCCGTAGGTAAGTGCAAGCCCTCCAACTTCGTCTACGGCAAAGCTGGGACGCTCCATGACTGTCCAATGTGGATGGGCGGGAGGGACGGGGCGAGAGACACGAGGGAAAAGATGGCGTTGCGGCTCGATGGCGGCGGCGGAACTAGAAGCGGCGGCCGATTTCTTGCGATATCTGATGACAGACCAACGAATCTTGATGTTTGTCCGTATGAATCACATCTCTTGTCATGCATTAGCGTTGTCGACGTGGCAGCCCGCGGTGCGCGAACGGTAGATGATGACAAGGATTATCTGATGACGCGATGTCCGTATGATATGCCTCTAAATATATCGCGTACTACCCGGTACTACACGGACAACCTCGTACCTTATACGTCAGTGCCATGTAACACGTCACCGCGCTAGTACGACTACCACAATGATTACAAAAAGGATTTATCGCCCGCCGGCAATAACGCCGGATGTACTCGCACGTAATTGGATGGACGTGCCGCCACCATCAGCAGCCTTCACGGATAAATAATAGTCGCTAGTAGCAGTGCTTCGTCACCCGTATGTCACATCTCATTCTCACAGTGTTGTTGATGGAGAAGGGGCACATGGCTCCGGCTTCGGGCAGCGCATCGCGGGACAGCCGACAGGCAGCGGGGGAGCCGCAGAGCACCCCGACTTGCTAGAGCTAGTCCAGAGCGGCCGTGTCGGAGCAAAATCCGTGAGTGCCGAGGATGACTACCTCGCGGTGCCAGAACTACTGCAGAGAGCAGAGTCTGGTTACGAGGCCGTTCGACCGGTCAGCCGAGTGTCTGGACTCTTCCCCCTGAGCACCGACCTAACGAACGAGTACCTCAAGCAGGATGACCGGCGTCTGCCGGCCCAGGAGGAGTATTTGTGGATGTCGTGTTTCGGGGCCCACATGGCCGCGCTTTTCGTGGCTCTCGACGAGCTGCTGCCCTACGTCCCTGCCACCAACCAGGACTTCACCCCCTACCTCGCGAGAGCTCGGAACCACGCCGAGGCCATCGACAAGGCGTTTAGGTTTCGTTTGGCCTTCCCGCGGAGGCTAAATGAGATCAAGCGTGTGCACGGTGACCAAGGTGTTCTGGACGTGCTGCGAGCCCTGCATTTCCAGCCTGCTTCGGAGCACCTGGGTTCCGCGATTTTTGGGGACCTCATGAAGGATTACGAGCGCCGTGTCTTCGAGGCGGCCGTTGCCAGCAGCGCAAAAGCGACCGCTACTGCTCGAGTGGCGGCTGCAGCTGCAGGTCGCGGGCGTGGGCGAGGACGTGGCGGTGGACGCGGGCGTGGCCGCGAAGGTGAGCACGAGTGACTGTGTGGGGCGCCTTTCGTCGGAGCTGCTGGAGCTTTGCGAGGCCACCTTTCGGTGACCGCCGCAAGACGCACCCTTGCAGCTCAACGGCGAGATGAGCGCCCTGTGTCAGGACCTGACCCCCCCCACCTTACAGACTTCCTTTAGACCTTCCTCGGTGCGGCGCTTCTTACAGCTACAGCCGAGTGCGGCTCAACCATCCGCACACCTGCACATGGCGGCTCAACCATCCGCTTTCTTTACCCCATCTCTGCGTCCGTCGGTTGTTACACTACGTGTCACAACTGGTTCGCAACGACCAAGCTTCGCGCGTGTACGTTACGTGCGTGACAGGCGCTACGAGCGCGAAGGGCGCGCGGGGCGGCCCTCCTACCTGAACTTAGCCCCGCAAACCCGTACCGATGCTACTGCAAACCCGTCCAGCAGCTACCGGCCAACCGCCGGGAACCTAACCGCTGCTGTCGAGTACTTTGCGAACACTAGTCGTACCGGTGGAACTCTGTCAGTAAAACGACGCACTTACGTGATTGACGAGCCCGAAGCTGTCGCTCCCTGGGCTGCTTCATTGCGATCCCGGCTGCAGGACGCGTTCGGCTCAGACGAGCTGGGCCAACGGACGCTCGACCTACTCTCCAGCTCCCTCAGCGCTCAGACACTCAAGAGCTACGCCGGCCGGCTGTCTCAGTTCGCGGAGTTTTGCCACGACTCCGAGAACATCAGCCCGCTGGAGGCGACTACTGCCACTGTCGTTCGGTATGTTGCCTGGATCGGCGAGCGGGGGCACATCGCAGCTAAGTCGCTGCAACCTTATCTGTCTGCAATCAACACGTTCTTCGAGCTGCACAACCTCGACCCAATCGCCAAGGACAGCCTACACCTAACTTCAGCAAGGCGTGGGCTGATGCTGCGTCAGCGCCGGCTGGACGCTGCCCCTTTGCGTGTCCCTTTGCATGCGGATGTAGCTTATCGCTTCGTCACAAAGGCCGAGCTAATTGTGTCTGCTCCCTACCCAGAGTACCACCACAACTTCCGAGCCCTCCTGGCCTCGGTTGTCAACTTCATGTTCTTTGCCAGGGGCCTTACTGACGTCTCCTGTCGAGTGCGAGATGTGCATGTCGACGACTACAACATCACCCTGCAAGTGTACCGCGAGAAGGGTCGCGCTGGTCGACGGGGACCCGACGACCTACGCGTACTTCTCCTTCCAGTGTCAGAGCACCCCCGAGTGGCGCGTCTCCTACACCACTTCCTCGACCACGTCCAATCAGTTCCCCTGGTTACTGTTGGCTTGGCGGTGTCAAACTTCTGGGCTGTCAGTTCAGATGAGCAGTCAAAACCTTGGACTGCGGCTACAATGTCAGACTGGCTGTCTACAGCCGTCCGTCTAGTCCACGCTGCCCCCCCTGCTGGCACCTCCTGGACCTCGCACAGTCTTCGCAAGGGCGCAGCCTCTGCAGCGAACGCCATCGGAGTGCCATTGTCCCACATTCGCTACCAAGGCGGTTGGGCCACTAACTCTGACGTCGTTCTGGACTACATCGACCCCAACGTTCTTCCTTCACCTGGCGCATGGTTCTTCTTCGGACACATCGCCCCCCTACGCCACTTCCAAGTCCAACAGGACTCCGCAGCGGTGGCCTTCCCAGTGCCTCCTTCATGACTTGGCGCTACCTCTTCTCCGTCAATCCACCGCTCTCTCCGTTCGCTCAAGACTGGCAAAACCAGACTCAACTTTGAAATGATCTAAACTAGTTTATGGGGTTTCCCTCCTTGACCTAACCGCTTTTTAGCTACAAGTGTTATGTACTCTACACTGCTGTACTTTGTACTGCGGGAGCCGACGAAGGAGCGAAGAACTGGCGACCGAGGCGGACGAGAACGAGTACAAGCCAAGCGAAGTACGAGTATGAGCATTGCGAGTGCGAGTACAAGTGAAGGCGAAGTACTGGTACGAGGACGACGAGGCGTCAGTACGAGCGACTACAAGGCGACTAGTAGTGCAGGACAGCATTACGAGTACCCACATGGGGTGCGAGTAACCTGTATGTACCTGCGTACCAGCAGCGGCGATTGTCGTACGCTATGGTGTCACCTGCTATAGGATGATGATACCTAGCGTGAGATGGAGCGCTGCCATAGTAAGGTATTAGTTCTAGTAGGTACTAGAACCTACTAGAACCACCTAGAACGCTATAGCATGTGCGAGTAGCTTCTCGTATGTGCATAATAGCGAATGAAAATAACCGCTGTGCTGCGGACAGGCGAAGGTGCTAGGAACCGTGTCTGTACTTAGTAGTATGTGACTAAAATAGCGACGGGCCGTGGATTAGGACCGGACACGTCGATTTTAGTATTAGTCTAGTAGTTACACGCAGCACAAGTGGCGGAAATTGGATCTGCACACAGCGCACGGAATGACGGAAACCAGCGACTATAAATAGGCCGGCAAAACCACCGCCGGGCCAGTCACCCAGGTTACCGGTTTCCGGTACTGTAAGAATCCCTTTTCCCAAATCTCTGCTCATTATTCCTGGCCGTGTGGAATAACGATCCAGCAATGGGCCCTTGACTCAGCTCCTGCCTTAGGTTTAGGGTTTAGGGTTTAGGGTTTTAGGGTTTTAAAAACCCTAAACCCTAAACCCTAAACTATCCATGGCTAGACGACCTTTCGGCCTAAGTCCTAATGGGGCTGTAACACTTGGTTTCGGAGCGGTGACCGGAGCACATGGTTCCGGATTCCACAAGAGAAGCGGCATAGCGACGAGAGCGAGAGGCGAGATAGGGACAGAAGAAGACTTCAGATGTCAAGGATCCTATGGCGGGGACGCCCACCGAGGATGCGCACCGGCTTTGATAGATGAAGTCAAGTTCGACGTGGCGAGAACGATGTAGCGACGATGAGGATGATGCGACAACGAGCGAGCGAATTTATGAACTAGCGAAGGGACGAAGATTGCGAGTACCAAGGAGCAGCCGAACGTTCGATCTGAGATGTGTAACGATGACGCTGCAAGCTGCTAAGCCATGAGGGCGGAGCAACGTGCGACTTGCGACCCCAGCTACAGTTCCGACGACGCGAGTTGGCGATGGCGCGACATCAACCAGAACCGACCTGTATCAGCCGTTATCGGCGCAGTAGCGACTACTGGCAACGAGCTGGTATAGCGAACGAGAAGAACCGCAGATTTTTTTTTTCTGCGATGAAGAATAAACCCTAAAACCCTAAACCCTAAACCTGTTATGTACTCTACACTGCTGTACTTTGTACTGCGGGAGCCGACGAAGGAGCGAAGAACTGGCGACCGAGGCGGACGAGAACGAGTACAAGCCAAGCGAAGTACGAGTATGAGCATTGCGAGTGCGAGTACAAGTGAAGGCGAAGTACTGGTACGAGGACGACGAGGCGTCATTACGAGCGACTACAAGGCGACTAGTAGTGCAAAGTGTTACAGCCCCATTAGGACTTAGGCCGAAAGGTCGTCTAGCCATGGATAGTCCTAAGGCAGGAGCTGAAGGGGCCCATTGCTGGATCGTTATTCCACACGGCCAGGAATAATGAGCAGAGATTTGGGAAAAGGGATTCTTACAGTACCGGAAACCGGTAACCTGGGTGACTGGCCCGGCGGTGGTTTTGCCGGCCTATTTATAGTCGATGGTTTCCGTCATTCCGTGCGCTGTGTACAGATCCAATTTCCGCCACTTGTGCTGCGTGTAACTACTAGACTAATACTAAAATCGACGTGTCCGGTCCTAATCCGCGGCCCGTCGCTATTTTAGTCACATACTACTAAGTACAGACACGGTTCCTAGCACCTTCGCCTGTCCGCAGCACAGCGGTTATTTTCATTCGCTATTATGCACATACGAGAAGCTACTCGCACATGCTATAGCGTTCTAGGTGGTTCTAGTAGGTTCTAGTACCTACTAGAACTAATACCTTACTATGGCAGCGCTCCATCTCACGCTAGGTATCATCATCCTCTAGCAGGTGACACCATAGCGTACGACAATCGCCGCTGCTGGTACGCAGGTACATACAGGTTACTCGCACCCCATGTGGGTACTCGTAATGCTGTCCTGCACTACTAGTCGCCTGGTAGTCGCTCGTACTGACGCCTCGTCGTCCTCGTACCAGTACTTCGCCTTCACTTGTACTCGCACTCGCAATGCTCATACTCGTACTTCGCTTGGCTTGTACTCGTTCTCGTCCGCCTCGGTCGCCAGTTCTTCGCTCCTTCGTCGGCTCCCGCAGTACAAAGTACAGCAGTGTAGAGTACATAACAACAAGTGCTGCTCAGTGGTACGGGAACTAGGCATCTGTTGTTGCGCCCTTTTTGGGTGCAGCACGAGTAGACATAAAGCAGCCAGAACAGCTGAGCCTGCCATCTTCCAGTTTTCGCTGCGTTCCACGCAGCGCCCCCCCTGACTCCGTTTTCCCTCCACGCTTTCGCTAAACCATCCTGCCAATTTCGGCTCTTGACCGTGTAAAACAGCCTGCGCGACCTTTTTGGCAAAACCAGACTCAACTTTGAAAGGTGTCTAAACAATGTACTGTACTACGATGGAAGAACTTCAGCAATCGCAAGAATACATGAGTAGAAACAGGAAAACGCTGGCGGAAGAAGAGTGGCAAATTATGACAGCAAGGGCCCGCCATTGAAAATACTTGCCACCTACACGTTAGTACCATAATATCACCTCTTTGCCCTCACCAAATTCACAACTCTATATTCCCTCTCGAGGGCACATAACAGGTAGCTCGCACTGCTGCCTGCCTCGCACTCAACCCTGCGTGCTGCGGACTCCATCCCGTGGCACTCACTACGATGCCCCCGACCTGTGTCGCCGGGGCCTGCTGCATAGATTTGGCTTTTTTGGACTGCCGGCAGTGCACCTTGTGAAATGTTGCAAGCATAAGCAGAACGGTTTGGCAGCCCTCGAAGAAAGTGTTGCAGCAAATGCCAGATAGTGGTAAAAATAGCATGGCAAAGATGGCATCACTATATCGCGCTCAATCTTGTTATGTACTGTACCGGTAGTGGTTGGTGTGAATAACAAAACGGCCAATAGAAAATCCACCGCAAGGAGCAGTACGAAAAGATCGACAGAGCAAGCCGCCTGCGAAAAGCGGCCCGAAGAGAGTCGCGACTGCAGCTTTCAAGCTGAGTCTGATTTTGCCAAAAATTCGCGCAGGCTGTTTTTCGGAAACAGGAGCCGAAATTGCGAGAGGTTTAGTGAAAGCGTGGCGGAGGGAGAACGGCGGCGTCAATGAAAATTGCAAGTAAAACATTGCAGTAGCAGCGCCGACTCCACCGGGGGTAGCACGAGCTGATGCACCTACGTAGACTTCTTCACGCAAATCCTCCGAGCAGCATGGTGCCAAGGCTGTCATGCGACAATTCCTCCCGACATGAAATGGAGATAAATAGAGATATGATAAGTACACACATTGGTTCGCTATTTCACTATGTTATGGTTGTCTCCGCTGACGCGATATCCAGATTTATTATCCTTTGTGTTCGTGGTAACGTTGCCAGGGGAGGCGGGGGGGGGGGGGGGGGGGGGGGGGGGGTTGAAAAATACATGCCGCCAATCGGCTCTGTCACTATGCTGCTACCATGTTGCCGTGACGCCACATGCGGATTGTCTCGCACCACTCTTGTGCGGCCACAGCACACTTCCGCATACATTTCCCTTTCAGACAGGCCAAGCGAGCTCCGTTTGGCACCGCGATTCATTTCACAAATAAATTAGCACATGCTCACATCGCATTATTTCCACATATTGCAGCACATTTTGAGTCACGCATGATCACTGCGGGGGGGGGGGGGGGGGGGGGGGCTTTGCGGCAAAGTTTCAAACATGAACCATGCCATCACACCAAGCGCAAAATGGCCCCCCTTGATGGAGCGTCCATTGCGTCTACCTTAGCAGTATAGCAATATTCGGAATGGCGGTCACCACACAGAGTCGGTTGTACGTGCTTACCGTACTATTTTATTGACTTGACGTACTAATTATTGTTGTTTTGCCCCCCCCCCCCCCCCCCCCCCCCCCAACCCGCGCCTTAGGCCCACACCAAGTGGGAGAATAATAATAACACCCCCCCCCCCCCCCCCCCCCCCCCCCCCCCCCCCCCCCCCCCCCCCCCCCCCCTGCCAGGCAATTGACTATTGCTTTATACAGACTACATTGAACGTGGCATAATAAGCTAAAACGTACCGTAAATCATTTGGCATTTTGTATTTGGTTTTTGGCCCCGCCTTAGGATTAAATACCACCGCCTAAGTGATGTTTGCCCCTCCCCCCCCCCCTGCCAATGCAAAGGCGATACGGGTACTCGCGGCGTGATCACAAGCATGATGGTATAATTGTGTCCGGTTGAATGCTTGCTTTCTATATGTACTCCTTTCCTGCTTGGCGGCGTAACTTCCACGGCCGCAACAACTTGTCTTCTTGGTGATAGTAGAGCCCTAAGTGACGCGTCATACCAAGAACTCGATCCCCGAGACGATGGGCCATGCAACCTATACCGGATTGGAAGAGAAATACTATGGTGGAATTGCTACAATCTCACGAGGCTACAATAGATGTATGGATGCTATGGTTGTGTGTGCTGCGCCTCTTGTACATGTTGAAGATTTCAAGTTCCCAGGCTTGTCACCGTGATGTGCGGGGTGGCATTTTTACTTGTCTCCTGTACATTTGCCATCCATGCCACCCCGCTTATTTTGAACTGCGCGACTCAACGAGTCGTGTTGGGTTGCCCTTATGATGGCTGTGATGCGCCCACGGAAGTACCCGCTTTGTCCCCATTGCGCCTACCACAAAGATTGCATGATGCCAATACATACGTACATAATACATACATACATGCCTGGTTGTCTCATGCTCAGGAGGTCCCCGGATCGATTCCCGGCTCTGTCATTTCAGGGCAATATCGTCCGGACCCGTGTCCTGGGTTTACCCGGTTGATGCTTCAGCCCCTCGGGGTTCGAATGAGGCAACGGTCTAAGGGCTATGCCAGGCTACATACGACTGCAGTTGGCGCAAGAGGTAAGCGCTGGGCCGGCTTCGGCCCGATGGGCCCGGGGCGAACTTTATTTTACTTTTACATACATATGGATAAGAATGGGGTGACATGCATGTACGGCTGCTCCGCGAGCGCAGTGTACCGCGCCTCGGGGCGGAATGAGCCTGCCCGGCGGCGCTCTACTCGATGAAGATCCGGCGCTCCGTCCTGAGCAAGTGGCGCTTGCGGCCGTCAAAGTGGACCTTGGCCCAGTGCTCCCCGCCGTTCTCGTCGCTCATGTCGCTCTTGAACTGCGCCGCCACCTTGTCGCCGATGATGTTGAGCTCCTTGCCGGTGGACATCGCGAGAATTTGCACCTTTGGGCGCCGCCGTGCCGACGAAAGTCAGAGCCCCGGGAACTGCTACCCGGCGGACAGGGCAATGGGCCCCCGGGGTTCTGACTTTTGTCGGCATGGCGGCGCTCAAAGGTGCAAACTCTCGCGATGCTTGCGAGGATGGCGGCGGGGGGCAACGCACCTGCGCCGCCCTTTCGAGGTAGTAGATGTCGTCGAAGGCCTGGTGGATGGTCTTGCCGCACACGATGACGCCGTGGTTGGCGTGCATCAGCACCTTCTTGCCGTCCATCGCCCGCGCGATGCGGCCTCCCTCGTCGTCGTCCACGACGAGGCCGTTGAAGTTGGGGTCGTACGCGATGTCGCCGTAGAAGCGCAGGCTGTTCTGGTGGCACATGTGCAGCTTGAAGTCGGCGGTGCAGCACAGCGCGGAGCTCCACGGCATGTGGGTGTGCAGCACCGCGACGTGGCCCGCTTGGTGCAGGCCCTTGTGGATGAAGAAGGCGGTCGCGTCCGGCTCGCCCTCGCCCTCCACCACACGCCCCGCCTCGTCCACCAGCAGCAGGTTGCTCGCGGTCACCTCCGACCACAGCATGCCGTACGCGATGACCAGGAAGCGGTCCGTGGTGCCGGGGACCATCACTGCGGCGAGACCGCACAAGCAGGGTGGGCGGGAGCAAACGGTGAGCGAGTATCACCCACTCAGCGTGATCCTCCCCATGTGGGCCACGCAGGCAGGCAACCCTCCGCAGTCAGCCTCCGCCCGTAGATCAGCATGCGGCAGCTGCCCCCATGGCACTCCCACGCCCGGTCTTGCTCAGGCATGCGGGGACTGTGCGCACCTGTTAGGTGGTTGCATACGCCCTCGTTGAGGTCCATCTCATCCAGCAGCTGCCGCCATCGTGGCACAGAGCGCGCAGCCCAGTCCTCAGAATCCCACAGGAGCGCTCCAATGGTGCAGCACCACAGCAAGGAGCCCCCCCCCCCCCCCCCCCCCCCCCCCCCCCCCACGCCACTCCCAGCTGCCACCCCGCAGCTGGCTCACCTGGTAGCAGGCCGCCAGGTCGACGCGCGCCAGCCACACCGCGGGGTCGTAGCCCTCCGGGCAGCCGAAGGTGGCCACCCCCTTGAGCGCCTTGCGGGCGGGCGCGCCGTTCTCGCCGCCTATCTTGGGATATGCGCGCTTCTCCGCGGCGCCGTTGCCGTTGGCGGCCATGTTGTGCTGCAGGCCGGTTCTCGCGGTAGATATCTAGAGTGTCGCGAGGGGGTGGGATGCCGACGGGGGGCGCGGGGGGGGGGCTGAAGGTCAGTCGGCGAGGAGGCGGAGGCATGCACGAAAGGCACACGGCGGCGTCTGTGAACTTCCAGCACGCGCCGCTTCCGAGTGGTTATTCGGAGACCAACCAACATTGATAGCAGTTGGCGGTATTCGCCAGCTCGCTCGCTGGCTGTGCGCGTCAGGCTCGTGGCTGTGACAGCCGGTGTGCGACGGCACAAAGAGCCTGTCCCGAGGCGCTCGCAACTCTGGCTACCGACAAGGACGACAGCGGGCTGCCGGGGGGGGGGGAGCTACGTGCCGCCAACGACCCTCGGGGTGGGTGTGTACTACCTGTAAGGCGGCGCTGGTGGTGGGCACGAGGCTCGCGGGCTGGGCTTGCGACAGGGAGCGACAGACTGGGAGTGCTCGGCAATTCGAGCGAGTTGGCAGAGAATCCAAAGATACAATAGGATATGTGCCGATCGCGATTCGCCGTCGCTCGGCGCTCGTTGCCCCGGCCGGCCCGTCTCCCGTCCCCGTGTCCCCCGAGCCCTTGGACCGCTGCTGCTGGCCGACTTTCGGATCATCCTTAAGAGCGGCGCTGGCCCCCTGCCGACCTGCCAGTCGCGGGTACAGGTACCAGTAGTTGCCGAAATCGGCTGCCACCGCCGATGCGGGGGTGACCTGATGATAACCTAATTCGATACACCTGTTATAAAGACAGGTTTTTGGGGGTTTGACCGCCCAAAATTGGCCGTGCAAAAATATGCGGTGTTTGATCCTTATTGTATCCGTGCCGGAGTGGGCTCTTAGCATACGGTACCTGGGTACTTTCCTTAAACCACAATGCTTTTCTGTCCGCCAGTGCTGGTAGGTTGGCCGTCGCTTCAGGCGGCCGCGGGCTGCGCGCGAAGCCGCGCCTACGACGCCGCCCTACATGCTGACATATCTCGCATGCCGCTGGTGGTGGGCATGCGTATTCCTGGCGGGCAGGAACACTTCAGCAAACTGTAAAGAGGCTGGTATTCGTGGCGAGCAGGAGCATTTCAGCGTACCGTCAAACAATCCCCACCACGCTGCATATCTATCGCACGCAACAAGCCAGTGCAGTACAGCCGCAGCAGTCTCGGAGCCCGGCGAGCGCTGGAGTGAGGCGGCGAGGGCGAAGTAAGGGGGCCGGAGGAGAGGGGGTGTTAGCGGTGCGGCGGCCGACAGGCGGAGGTCGGCCGGCATGGGCGTCCAGGTCCGGCCGTCGCTGCCGGAGGACGCGCAGAGGGTGACAGCGCTGAAATCCAGGCTCAGGTGGGGCCGCATGCTCGGTCTGTGCAGCCACGTGGGGGCACCACTCCCTCACTACATCTGCCCTCCCTCTGATCACTACCCATCCTTCGACTCTCTCACTGCTCACTGCTCACTCTTCATAGTCCCCACTTCCCAGTCCGCCTACCCTTTTATACCTGTCCCCGCGCCCAGCTGGCACGCGTTCTCTCCAGCACCACGTCAGGCAGGCACCCCATGCAGGTCAGGGGAGATCATGCCCCCGAGCATCACAAATCACCACCACCCTGGGGCACATCTGTCCCTTTTGGCAAAGATATCAGGCTGCTCCTAAGAGCATGACAGCGCTCAAGCAGGCTCACTCTATGCATAGACACCGAATTTTCAACCATCTTACCGCGGAGCCGCCGATGCCGGAGGCTGCGGCAGTATGGGCGATGGCGCAGTGCCACCCTATGCAGCGGTCATGGGACTAGCAGTATGGCTGCGACTCGGTGTACCGTGAGTAGCACCACGAGCAATGGATCTTGCATTTTGAGCGCCCTCCGCTCTGCGCAGCCGCGTCGTAGGCAACGGGAGGTCATGGGAGTGTCGCGGCCCCGGGGAGAGGGGGAGGGGGGGGGGGGGGGGGGGATGCCACGGGGGATGAGTGCATGCCGGCGGCGCTTCTTCGGGAACAAGCACACCGGCATGTGGTGCAGCGGGATGGCGGCCGCGCCTGCGGGATGAGCTGTGCCCGCTGAGCCCACTCGTACCCGGCCTGGCGACTGCTGCGGTCTACGCAGGGGAGGCGCGGACCCGAACACCTACTGCGCTGACGTCCAGCCAGAATGGCTCATGTGAGTGCTTGCCAATCCCCCCCCCCCCCCCCCCGCTGCCGGCATCATGTGCCTGTGATGGGGGGGAGCTGTCTGGCCGTTGCCTCCCGTTGACCCGCTGCTGTGGTGCCCCCGAAATGGCAGGGAGAATGCGGCGCTGTGCCTCACGGCGGTGGGTGAGAGCAGCGAGACGCCGGTCGGCTTCCTGGCAATGTGAGATACGAGCAGCGCCGCGCGGCCTGCCTGCCTGCCTGCCGGCGCCCCACTTTCCCCCCTTCCAATCTCTCGCCTGACATGCGGCTTGGTGCCTGCGTGCGCAGATTCAACTACGCCACGCACAAGGAGGCCAGCGTTGCGCCGGTGCAGTCAGATGAGAAGTCGGAGTGGCTGAAGATGCAGGCGGAGGAGATGGGGTACACGCAGAAGCAGACGGCGTATGTCAAGGTGCGCCGCGGTCCCCTTGCCGCCATGGGGTGAGCAGACATGAATCGCCCCATCATTGCTTGCTTGTTTATTGATATTCACGTCCACAAAATACGCATACATATGTGGGTAATGCGGGGGGGTGTATGCATGCGTGTATTGATGTATGGGTATAAAGATATAGATAGATAGATACATCTAATATAAATGTGGATTTGTATTAAATGTAATACACCCATGATGGTACATATGTATTTATGCCGTTCAAGCGCCTGTCCAGCATGAACCCGCCATGCATCCCTGCTGGTACTGCCCGCCCCGCATGACTGGCAGCTCAAATTGCACAGCTGAGCCCCACCGTCCTCCTCCTTCTCCTCCTCCTGCCGTGCGTTGCGTGCCCAGATACTGTTTGCGGCGGAGAAGGACGCAGACGCCATTGCGCGCGCGCTCGTCCACAGTGCGTTTGCGCGCCTGGCGGACGTGGACGTCGTGCTGTGGGCGAGCCCGGCGCCCATGGACAGCGCCGCCATGGCGGGCGTGCTTCGCTGGTTCACGCTGCGGCGGGAGAGCGACGTGGAGGCGCTGTGGGTGTACGGCGTGGAGCGGGCCGCGGTGCTGCCGCCGCTGCTGGTGCGCAGCGCGGTGGTGGACGACCACGACGACCTGGCTCCTGTGCTCCAGAGGTGTCGCCCCCCACCCTCCCTCAATAATCCCCGGGCCTCCACGCACCTCCGACATGCCAACGCCGGCACCCCTCTCGGAGCTGCAGCCCCTGTGCCCGAGTTTCGACTGGCGTGGTGGCGCCATCCGCTTGGTTGCTGACTCGTTCCCGCGATGTTCACAGGGGAGAGCAGCGCTACCCCGCGTTTTCGCAGCTGCCGGACGACACGAGCCCCGGGTCGGAGTTCGCCCTGGCGCGCGTGATCGACTCGCAGGACGCGAACAACCTGGTGTTGGTGGCGGAGGTGGGCGGCAAGATGGTGGGCACCATGGTGTGCACCGCCAACCTGGACCTCGCCATCGTGCACCAGTCCTTCGACCTGCACGCGTACGACAACCTGCTGCCGGAGGAGCTGTACGAGCGGCAGCTGACATCGGTGAAGGAGGCGGTGCTCAAGCAGAAGCGCGACGTGGCGGAGGCGGAGCGGCAGGAGCGCATCGACACGCGGCGGAGGGACCGCGAGGAGGAGAACGAAGCCAGGTCGGTCGCCGGGTCAGCCATCTTTTATTATGAGCGCCGTGTGCGGAGTATAACTACTTGACCCCACACCCGTCTCGCTGGCCGGTGCGATGCCGAGCGGTGTTGTCGCCCTCTCGGCGTGGATGAGTACATTCCGCCAACAGTACTGCGTGTTTTTGCCTCGTAGGCGGATGAAGCGCGAGGCGTTTATCGAGGAGTATGAGGCCGACTACGCGCAGAAGTTCGCCGAGGCGGAGGAGCAGATGCGCGCCCTGGCCAAGCAGAAGGGGCGCCGCGGGAAGCTCCCGGAGCCGATGCCGAAGGATCCGCCCCCGCCTCCGCTGCCCGACGACATGAAGGACCTGGGCGAGGACCATCACGTGGAGCCGGAGGTGGAGGTGTCGACGACGGAGGAGGAGGTCCGGTCGTCGATGATGACGGGCGAGTACGCGGTGGAGGCCGTGTCGCTGGCGGAGCAGCTGTGCTTTGCCATCGTCGTGTACTGCCTGGACCCGGAGTTTGAGTCGCAGTGGCAGGCCATGCTGGACGAGGCGTTCCGCCACTTTTCGGACAAGGACTACTGCCTCGTGATGCTGCCGCACGACAGCAAGGTGCCGCCCATGCTGTCGGACTTCACGCGGGTGGCGCCCATCCCCGCCACCAAGGCGCCCGAGCAGCTGTACATCTTCCACCGCTACGGGCTGCTCAAGAACTTTGAGGTGCGGCCTGGCTCGTCGAGCCGCGCCGGCAACCGAGGTCGAACCATCCGCCGATACCTACTCACCGCCTGCTTATATTATTCATCATATGAACAATGTGTTTTGCACCTCCAATGTTGTTGCATATGTCCATGATTCTCTTATGAGATGATATTCACTGTGAGCAGTCTCACTGTTTATCATTCGCCATGTTTGATGATGGAGGAAAGAGGCCCATCCTCTTAGGCTATTGTAATATGTACAAATATGTCCGCATTTGGTGGAATCGACTTCCTTTCACCGGGAAATGTTGCGCTCGATATTAGAAATGCGGCTGAATTTAAGATAATGAAGAGAACCATGCGTACTGGTACGCATGCAGCCTGCCCATGAAGTCGTGCCTGTGTGGTTCCCCGTTGTCGCAGGTGCGCCTCGCTGGCGATGGAGACAGAGAGGCCATCGCCGAGCTCACCGCCGGTATGAGCAACCAGCCGGAGGTTCTGGAGAGCTTCAGCAGTACGCTAGAGAAGGGCGGCGCCGTGGTGGCGCTGGTGGACGGGCAAGTGGTGGGCGTCGCGACGCTCATCCTGGGCGTCAACTTTGATCTGCTGCAGTCCAACTTTCTGCTGAGCGCGCGTATCCAAATGTCCCACGTCCCGCCCGACTCGCTGGCGGAGGTGGACATGGTCGTCATCAACCCCATCTTCACGCACCGCAAGCGCGACCTGCTGCTGGGCTGCCTCGACACCCTCTCGTGCTCGGTCCTCTTCTACGCGCTGCCCCCAGGCACCGAGAAGCCCGACGTCCTCGTCGAGTTTTCGCAGGTGCCGGGCCGCAGCCGCATGGCGTCGGAGGACGACGCCTTCGCGCTCTACTGCTTCACTCGGCGCATCAGCCAGATGCGGCGGCGCATCGTCAACTCGCAGGTGGTGGTCATTGGCGCCTCCGAGTGCGGAATCTCCGCCATCGAGCAGCTGCTGTGCAACCCGCGCCTCGAGTTCACCTCCATCGCGCTCGTGGCGCCCGGTGGTATCACTGTCGGTGGCGCGGGCAGCACCTACAGCTCGCAGGACATATCCAAGATCGGCCTGGAGGCGCAGGTGCGACGCTCAGAGTGCCCTGTCACATGCCGACCCACCGTCGCCCACTCGGACCGTGGTACCTGTATTTTGGCTGGGGTCTGCCGTAAACTATGCTTGCGGCATTGAGGATATCGCACTTGGTGCGTGGTGTCGAATCTTGGGCTTCTAAAAAAATACCAACGGGCGATTTGCCGAATATACTCTGAGACGGTTAGAGTCCAATCTCGTAAGGCTCGCTTTCCACAAAGCGCGACAGTGCGTTGTCGATTATACTCAGTTGATTGCAGACTTTTCAGACCGGGTGTTACATTATGGTGCTGTTATTCCCCTCCACGAAACTGTTGCTTGCATGTAGACAGTATCATATCTGTGCTACAGTGTCGAGTCGCCCAGCCACCTGTATTTATTGACGTGTCTGATGCTTCGTCGCGCCGCAGGTAAGCATGGTGGACGCGGAGATGATCGGGCTCGACCGCGAGGCGCAGGTGGTGTACCTCTCCACGGGCGGCAGCCTCAGCTACGAGATCCTGGTGCTGACGGCGGGGCTCCAGGACCAGGCCCTCAAGCGCATCACGCGCAGCGCGGAGATCGACGCGCCGGTGGTCACCCTGGAGGAGCTGGTCAGCGAGCTGGAGCCTAGCTTTGCCGAGACCCTTAGCAGCTGTATTGTGTACGGCGCCACCCTGGAAGCGTATCAGGTGCGGAGCATACCGTCGCTTGTCTAAGCGTGCCTGTCGTCAGGTTGCCCGGCAGCCGGCCGAGTTTTCGCGTCGGCACTGCCGAGACGGGTCGACCTCGTTCGGCCGGTCGAACCAGACAGCCGAGTCTGCCGGCCGAGCCAATAATGCAGCGGAGGGGGCTGCCCCCTTCCAACATTGCCTACGAGCTCGCCCGGCCGACCACATACTAATGTGCCCGCTGATGTCGGCGCAGGCGATGGAGGTCCTCACGGCGCGCGGATGCGTGCTGGACGCGATCACGCACGTGCTGCCCCCAGAGGGTCACGTGGGGCCGTCGTTTGTGGTGCCCGTGCTCGCCAAGAAGATCGAGCTGGACCTGCCGGACACCGAGATCATGACGCTCGTCAAGGTTCGCTTATTGCCTTATTCGACGAATGGATTTCGAACGAAAAAATAAAGATTTGGGAAGAAAGCGCGAAAGTGATATTTCCTAATATACGATTTACAAATTTACATACAAGGGTGGGCTTATTCGTTCGGCAAGACTTCCGCATCACACACGCTGACGAGTTGGCGCGGTGCTGTTGCTGCGGCTCAGGTGGAGAGCATGGACGGTGGCAGCGCGGTGAACGCCACCTTCACGTACATCAACGCGGACAACATGGAGAACGTGATGGCCACACGCTCCACGCAGCTGCTGGTGATGGCGGACGCCAAGGACGTCGACGTCTCCCTGTTTGAGTGCGTCAACGGCGCCTCGCTCGTGTACGATGGCCGAATCGTGGTGGACGGCGCGTTCCGCACCAACGACCCCAGCATCTACGCCGCCGGCACGGTCGCGCGCTTCAGCCGGGAGCTCGCTCTGGTGCGCCCCCCCCCCCCCCCCCCGCCTGGCCCGGCCCCAGTCCCCCTCTCCTCTCACTGTCGAGCGAAATGATATCTCAGATCGTTATTGGTTGATCTGACTTATTTGGAGTGCGAACTTTATTTATTAGTATTAGTACATTATTCACTTACTATTTTATTTCACAGTCGGCACCGCTCCGAAACCATATTTCGCTATGACACCCAAATACAGCCGCTCCACAAAACCCGTCATTTCGCGCGCAGTATATTTCGAACACCATCATCTGCTGCCCCAAAACCGGGTTGAATCGAAGTCAATTATCCCCACGAGACTCCCCATCCTTTTCAACCACTCCAGAACTGTGGATGCTCCGAAATCATATTGTACTGTTGTTTTGAAGCAACCTCCAAGCGCATTATGTTCTCCCAGCAGATCGGGCAGGAGTGGTTTAGGAAAAGGAAAGCATTTATCACCTTAATTCATACAGGAGAATGCTCCGAAACCATATTGTACCGTTGGTTTGAAGCAACATCCAAGCGCATTATGTCCGTGCTTCAGACAGGGGAATGCTCCGAAACCATATAGTACCGTTGGTTTGAAGCAACATGCTGTTCTCCCAACATAATATGCAATGGGCAGGAGAGGTTTAAGAAAAAGAAAGCATTTAATACCGTGCTTCAGACTGGAGAATAATCCGAAACCATATTGTACCGTTAGTTTGAACCTCCAAGCGTATTTTGTTCTCCCAGAATGAATGTCCAATTTGGGCAAGAGCGGTTTTTAAAAAAGGATAGCGTTTAGTACATAGGATGCTCCGGAGCCATACAGTACCGTTGGTTTGAAGCAACATGCAAGCGCATTCTGTCCTCTCTGCAGAATGTGCAATTGGGGCAGGAGCGGTTTAAGAAAAGGAAAGCATGTACCGTGCTTCAGACTGGAAAATGCTCCGAAACCATATTGTAACGTTAGTTTAAAGCAACCTCCAAGCGTATTCTGTTCATGCCGCAGGTGCGTTAGGGGCAAGAGCGATTTAAAAAAATGGAAAGCATTTAATACCCTTCTAGACAATAGAATGCTCCGTATTAACTTTATACGGTTGGTTTGAAGCGACATGCCAGCGCATTCTGTCCTCTCGGCAGAATGTGCTATTGGGGCAGGAGCGGTTTAAAAAAAACATCTGGTACTGTGATTCAGACAGGAGAATGCTCCGAAACCATATTGTACCGTTGGTTTGAATCAACCTCCCAGCAAATTCTGTCCTCTGCGGAATGTACAGTCGGGGCAGGAACAGTGTAAGAACAGGAAAGCATTTAATACCATGATTCACAGGAGAGTGCTTCGAAACCATATACTATTGGTTTGAAGCAACATGGAAGCGCATTCTGTTCTCCCAGCAGAATGTGCAATTGGGGCATGAGCGGTTTTAAACAAAGGAAGGCATTTAATAACATGCTTCAGGCAGGAGGACGCTCCGAAACCATATTATACCGTTGGTTTCAAGCAACCTCCAAGCGCATTCTGCTCTCCTAGCGGAATGTCCAATTGGGGGACGAGTGGTTTCAATAGGAAAGCATTTAATACCGTGCTTCAGGCAGGATGCTCCGAAACCATCGCGCTCTGTAGGACACCTCATCTATCAATTATATGAAGTAACTTGACAGTTGAATCAGCGATGCGTCGATTTTTCAGAAAATATTAAAAGAACGGGTTCTATATCACTGGCCTACAGTTCCATGAATTGCATTGCCAGCGCTTTGAAGTACCAGCAGCGAGCATAAAAACCCTAAAAACCCTAAAGCCCAGCAGTACCAGCAGCGAGTAGCGAGTACCAGTGTCAGCAGCGAGTGTTCGCAATGCCAGCGCTTTGAAGTACCAGAGTTTTTTTTCCATTACCGCCAGCAGCGAGTAGCGAGTACCAGTACTCATAGCCTCCCAACCGTGAGATCGTAATCGGACGGCTGTGTAATTAAGGACCGTGGGTGGGTGGGTGGGTGGATTATAGTACTTAGTAGTACATGCCAGTAGATAAGCGCTTTAGTCATGCACCTATAGGCCGGATCCGCTGCACTATACGGGTACCCGTACGGCAATAAAGCTCACCGCCGAAAAATCGACGCTTCGCTGGATAATGCTCCACGACCAACCTTGCTGAGCCCCCTCCCCCTCTTCCGCGTGTGCCCGCTCCCTGCAGAACGTGAACCAGGAGTTTTACAACTCCAAGGAGGTGGGCGCCCGCCTGGCGGAGTCAATCTGCGGGCTGTACGGAGTCGGGTCGCAGCGGCCCGCGGAGCTGCCCAGCCTGGGCGGCGCCAAGGTGGTGGGGACGGACCTCCCAGGTGGCGGCTCGATCATCTACGTCGGGACCCCCAACGCCATCGCGCACCCGGGCATGGACCCGCAATACGGCGGCCAAAAGGTGTTCACATCGACGGAGACGGGGTACTGCCAGCTGGTGCTGGACGAGAACATGGTGGTGGAGAGCTTCATCTACGCGGGCCCGATGCAGGTGGACGGCGCCACGTACCAGGGCATCGTGGGCATCTCGTCCAAGTACCTCAACGACCTGGTGGCCAAGTGGGAGGCAGGCCTGGTGCCCGACCTCATCGAGTACCTCACCCAGAACTGGGCGCTGCTGTACCAGCACGACCGCTTTGCTAACCTGCGGCACAACGTGCTCGCCAGCACCAAGCACCTGCACGACCCCGCCGGCGACAACGACGGCATCAAGTCGGTCGCCGTCGACATGCTGATGACCTTCATCCGCTCCCACCTCGCCGAGCTGCCAAGCTGCAACCTGCCGCCCGAGCTGCTGACGGCTCTGCGCTGAGACGGTGTCGCTCGCACCATCATCAGCGCGCCTCGCTAGAAGCGCTCGACGTCCCTCAGGATCTGGCGATCCGAGATCCACTTCCACCCCCCTCACCGGTGCAGCGCGGCGCGCGCTGTCCCCGGGCGACACGCCACACGTGGCCCCACCCACGCCGCCGTGCTGCGCGTCATCCCGGGCGGCTATTGGAAACGGCAACTTTCCTGAGTGACCAATCTAAGGACGGTGCACGGCACGGCAACGTGTAGCGACGGCCGGAAAGCGTTCCCGCGGCCGCCAATTCATATGTAACCACTCGTTTCACTGCGCTTGCCTCCCTCGCCCTCCGCTGGGGCGCAGCACCCAACTCTGCTGCCAGTGGAGGTTGGGCACCGGTGGGTGGGGGGGGGGGGGGGGGGGGGAGGGGCGGGGGCTCAAACGGCAACCGTAATCGTGTAAAAGTAAAAGGAAAGTTCGCCCCGAGTTCACCGGCCGAGACCGCCCCAGCACTTTACCTGTTGCGCCAACTGCGGTTAGGGCTGGCCTGGCATAGCCCTTAGACCATTACCTCATTCGTACCCCGAAGGGCTAGTGCATGTACCAGGTAAACCAGGGACAAGCCGGGCCGATATTTCCGATACAGCATCAACCAGGATTCAAATCCGGGACCTGTTGAATAAGAGACCACCGATTGACCAAGCGGACAAGGAATGTACCGTGTAGTGTTATCGTGGAAAGGTACTCGCAGACCAGTGCGTGCGTGAGCATGTGGCGTGCGGTAGTCTGTGCGTGAGATGATAAATACACGCACAGCGTCGGCACACGCAATGCAAGTTGAGCCATGTGTATCCATTACGGTGTTAATTTGGTATTTTTAGATGTATGACGGACGCTGAAAGAAGGGCAGAGCTGCTGGTGCGATAAATGGCTGGCGGGCGCACTCGCTTGTTTATTCCGGCACACAAGTTAATCATGCAAGGATTGCGGGCGTTGCTGAGTTTTCTGCACTGTCCACCTTTCATGTTGGCTCCGAAACCAACAGCAGCTCTCGGCTCCGAATTCACCACAGGCCCGCCGGTGGTGCTGACGCTCATGATGCACGGTGGCTGCGGCCAGGCAGTTTGTGATACGGTGATGTTGGCGGTGCTGGCGTGGCGTCTGTTTTGTGGTTTAGTGTATATACTGTGTGACGTGCCTGACATGCACCAGTTCATCACATCAGTCCTTGTACATGGACATCCGCGCGCTTCCTCGCCTTGATGCCCGTGCCATGAGGCTACGGGGCCATGGAGCCTTGCGGTTCAGTGAATGCAAGCCTCATGCGCCGAGGAGGCGGCTATATATTTGTCCGATTATCGCACTTGTAACAATTTGTTTCGGAAATGCCGTTGTTTGGCACAAGGCTGGAACCACCGAAAAACGCTCGAAGCACAGGGGAGCAACATGTTGGCGGTGATGCTACCGTCCGTCGTATTTTCGCCCCGGTCCCGGTGCTGGTGGTTGGACATATGCATGGGCTACATCCATGACGTGCTGGTTTGAGCCCGATCAATGCACGCTACCATTGCAATGCATGGGCCTCAATGAGAGTTTGCCAATAATGCGGACAATTCTCCGTGATGTCCGAAGCTGCAAGATATTCGCCGTTGGCTGCGCATCGCTGGGGTAGCGCAGTACCCAGAAAGTTTATTCAATTCCATAGGGCCATGCTTATACCACCCGTATAATTAGTGCTGGGCGAAGTGCGGGCTCGCCCCCTCAACAACAATTTCACGACTAGTGCACAGGTCCGCGCGGCGCGTGCTTTAATACATATGTCACTCATGATCCAAAGGAAGGAGCTGAAATAACGACAGGGTCGACGCGACGTTCAGACCCATCCAAGAGGTCCTCGTGCATGGGGACTTGGGTAGAAGAATGGCATTGATATTACATGCCCCATCGTCACGCGCCCCCAGTCACAATGAGTTGGTTGGCTGGGAGGCTAGAGTATGCTAGACATGCCATCGAATTTTATAGTCGTTCTATCTGACTGAGGTGCCATTACTGAGTGATCCAGAACGCGCTGGTCACCAGACAACCCGCTATTCAGTAATTAAGATACAAATTCGGATAAAATGATGTGAATTATTTTGAAATTCCACGCGATTGCAAGTTTACTGTTCTTTGCAGGGCGAAAAGCGAATTTGCTAAAGTCGCATGTAGCCCGGTAGCCGACTGCATACTCTAAACCATGCGCCGAGCAGCTGTATTAGGTGCGTAACACGTGTATCTCGACAATGGGAGAAAAACACGTTTTTAATGTTAAAATGCCGGCGTGCCGTGCGCTCAAACCGGCCACAACCCCACTCTCTAACACCTCGCGACTGATATTGCCACATGACCGTCGGTGCCGCGCACCGGCGCATTGGCCCTAGTACATCATTTGCACGCCCTTTCATGAGTTTTCCCGCAATGGACGCGACGGCATAGGTTTTGCGCGGGCTTCTCGAATAGGAGCAAACCACCCAAGCGAAATCATATCCATAAAACATGAAGACTTATGTGGACTGGTA
>VCJN01002010.1:0-89507 GCA_006384855.1 Tetraselmis striata
CTCAACTTTGAAATAATTTAAACTAGTCTATGGGTTTCCTCCCTTGACCTAACCGCTTTTCAGCTACAACTGCTCCTCAGTGGTACGGGAACTAGGCACATGTCGTTGCGCCCTTTTTGGGTGCAGCACGAGTAGACATAAAAGCAGCCACAACAGCGGAGCCCGCCATCTTCCAGCTTTCGCTGCGTTAGACTCAACTTTGAAACCTGTAGTTATTTTGCTCCTTCGTCGCAATACTCTCATTTTAGGGTTTTCGGGTATTTGTGCTGTATTATACTGACATTATTTGTCCGTTTTGATGCTGAATTATTATATCCCTCTTCGCCGGGGGGGGGGGGGGGGGGGGGTGATTTTTATGACCCCCCATCCCACGGTCAAAAACGTTATTTATCATTACACGCATACCGTTTGTAATAGGTGTTTCTATGGCACGCTATTCATGCTGCACACTTGGCGCATATATAGGACTGTGCGTTTCCAGAAATCAGCAGCCTCATATACAGGGTACCGCTAACATTTGTATTTCATGTATTTAGTGCAGTGCTAATATGCCACCGAGTGGCGCTCAAATCGTGATGTACATAGTATGTGCGCCATTTATATAACGCGCCGTGTGCGCACTGCATAAAACTCTGATCTATGATAATTATGCGCATGATGTTGGGGCACTATCGTGCAATTGCTGATGGGCTTCATGGCTCGGGCACCGCCCGCGACCCGCCGCACTACCTCCGCCGCCTCCATGCACCCGCCATGTGCCGACTGCGGTCGTAGGCGCGCAGAATGCATGGCTGCCGGAGCGAAAACTTACACCGGGTTGGTGGAGCTACGCATGCGCCGCGCGGACGCGCGCCGAGTGCATGCTGAGCATCACGCGCCGTGGCGGCTGCCACGACGCCGGCTCAGGGGTTGTTGCTGAACCAATAACAACACCTCCCGCTCCAGCCTCGTCCGGTAAGCTCGGAGGACCCGACTGACCACATTGAGCGCATACCCCACATCATGGTCTGTCACTACATCCCCAGCTACCGGTTAAAATAGGTGACACCTGGCGGTTGTGAATGTCGAACGCAATCCAGGGAAGGCCTACTAGCACTCTATGCCGCGGTAGAGAATGGCGCTAGAGGAGTTGACCAAGGGGGGAGAGGGGGGGGGGTGGCGCGCAGAGTAGGGCGGTGGAGAGGGGGAGTGGGTTGGGTGGGCGGCGGAGTGTGTGTGTGGGGGGGGGGGGGGCGCGTCAAACAAGTGTGTTAGGGTTAACATCATAACCCTACCTGCATACTTCTACCTATACCCGTACTATTCACCTCCTTATTATACTCGTACCCCAACAGTACATGTCGCACGATAGCTCGTACATATTTGTACGAGGCCGCACCATATCATCCCAAGCCGCATCATTAATGCCGCAGAAATATCGCAATGCCGCAGCAATACCGTAACAATGCTGCAGCGATGGCCGATGACCCAAGACTAGATTGCACTTCCGAAGCTTAGCACATGCGCGCAACGGGCTGCCAAGCCGCTAGCCAATCTAAAGCCGTGTACGCGCCCGGTACACTGTAACAATTCCTTTTGCTGCAAACCTTTTTCCTTGCCAGCGCTAAAGCCCCTCGCCTAAAGCTTACATTGGTTTCGTTCGAGCTCTATGTAAAGATTTCCGCCGCGATTCCACCGCGTATGCCGGTCACTCCTTGCTGCCATCGTGGACGACCACCCTGCCGGCGCCGGCGCCATTGCTAGCGCCGCCGGGCCGTGGAGACCGACACCGGGTGGCATGTGTCATCCTAGTCGAGCTTGCCAAGCCCGCGACCCGCGCCCCAACCACGGACGTCATCCAATCATCGTCAACGGACATAATACCCCCCCCCCCCCTTCCCCGTGCGAGCGCCCTCCCGTTGCCACGCATGCCACAGCTACACCCCGACCCTCAGCCTATGACCGCTATGAGCATGTGCGATGGTTTGTGGCCGCATGAGCCACTACATCAGAAAATGCTCGTCGACGAGCGAGGCCCGGTGCCCGGCAGTGACAGCCGACAAGGCAGCTAAGGGCATTGCCAAGCTGCACTTACACCGCCATGCCGGTTAACGGCGGTTTGGGGCCAATGTGTATTTGGTTTCGAATTATAATCAATCGACAATCTTTTTAACTGGCCGAGTTTATCCCCCATCCCCGAGACTATGCCTAGTGTCGTGCGCCGAGAGTGCGAGCTAACTCCTGAGAGCGCGGCCGAGCCCCTCGTGCGGTGTCTGCGCATGACGGGGCCTCCTCGCCATGCCCGTTGCCTGACGAGTTGGCGCACTCGTTGCTTTATTTCGCGCGAGTTCATGCTTGCATCTGCTTGCTTTGCCATCCTAGCTGCCAGAGCAACTGCTTCCACACGTTCTCCGCGATCGCGAAACGTGCGTGCTGCTATCCAAAAATATTACCGACGCCGCCCCGGCACTACTGGCAAAAACTCAAGCATGCCCGGCCAATTGCTTGCCCGCCCGCCTCCGGATCCACTACCTCAGTCATCGTGTTGACTTCACTTGAATGCCTCGGCGTTAAAATGACTAGCGACTAACCTAACTAGCGACCATAGCTAGAGTTTGCTCATCCTTATTGCTTTTTTGCTGCATTTATCACGGTCTATCCGAGTTTTGGTACACGCGATAATCTGATTACATCGGCTATCGGTCATACTGTGTTTGTTTACTTCGCACATTGCGCATATATGTGCCATATAACGGATTCGTAGGAATGCTGTTGTTGGGTCATAGTAGCGACCATATATCATTATTGGTAGCATTGTTATGTACTTAGGATTACACGCCAGATCATACCGTGCCATTATCGTTTTACCCTGCAGGAATGTTAACTAAGCGGCGCTTCGCGCCGGGGATTTGTGGAGGTGCCCCTACCTCTTGGGTTGAGCGTGGTGCGGCCGTGCGGGATGCGGGCCGCTTTTAGCCGGCTTGTACAGTAGTGTTGATCTTGTAATACTGTTGTTTCCGGGTAATACTGCTTTTAGCGTTAGATTTGTCAGTAATTTATTTTGTAAAACAGATTAAATCTGCAAGCCGCGTAAAATCGGGCCGCTGACTACTGGTGTGCATTACAAAAAGGCCGGTACCCAACCCACCGCTAAAGGAAAAAAAAAAACAGCACTGCAAGATCAGCAATACAGTACAAGCCGCCTACAGGCGGCCCGCATCCCGCACGAGGCCGCGCAGGTCGGGCCGGTCGTCAGGTCTACGGGGCGGGCACGGCGCGAATCGCCACGCCCGCCGCCTGTACCGGCACCGGACGCCGGACGCCGTCGTTCGACCGTCGCCCGTCCGTCGACGGACGCCGGGCCCCGGGTCGGCGGACTGCCCCCGCACCGCGGCGACCCCTTTTTACAGCATCATGCTTGGACTACCGTATAGGTAAGGAATAGTCGTAAGGAATAGTCTCGCTTACTGATTCAGCAGTAAAAACGCGCTGCGGTACCGCGTTATTTTGGCGTTTCAGACGAATATATGACGTGCCTGGGCTAGAATACACGCGCATCCATTCAGAACCTTACCGTCGTCGGACCAGTACCTAGAAATCAAACGACTGAAAACCGAACGTATGACGGTTCATACACGAAGACGCAGCACAGGAGGACCGAGGACGGACGGAGGACGGACGCCTAAAACTCCGTGATAAAACCGTATTGCAACCGGTATCGATTCTCACGTATTCCAGGCGATTTCGGACGCGGCTCTCCTTTTCCTCCGCTCAACCCAAGAGGTAGGGGAACCTCGGAAAGTCATGACGCCCCATCTGGTCCAACTACCGCCCCATCCACCGCTACCCGGCCGGAACATATTTGTTTCACGCTGCCACAACTACGACTTGCCAATGACCACCAACCAACTGGATCGTGGATGTTTACCTCGCCGACAACACGGTCGACAAGCAGGCGGCCAACCACTGCACACAACGACAATACTTGTATGCGCGCAGACCACATATGAAGGCTCTTGAGCTTGAGTCTAAAGGCAAGACCTTTGTGCCCAATAGGACAGCGCTAAAACCCCCACCAGTCCCGCTTTAAAACCGAAAAAGCTATCGTAACCTCTGTCCGATAGCAATAAATCTACTATTGCTAAAACCCAAATAGGCCTATTATCCAAACTTACTCCCGCCTACTATGCTACGAGTAATATACATGTTCGGGCGCAATGCTGTATTTATTGTAGTAAGTGACACCTTCGCCCGCCTGCACAGAATTAAAACCATTAAAACCGCGCGGCTCGAAAGATTATGAGTAATCATGGCAGATGGCCGCATGCCACTAGCGTCGCGGTCCCGGAGTTAAAATTAGATAGTTATATTAAATGACGACTACGAAAGAACAAATGTCGAATCTATCATAACCAACTTACAAAATATAATAATTCCGACGCCGTTCTCTGCCGCCTATCTTTCCTCACGAATTAGAATCCGGATATTATTTCGACCGCCGGCTCCCTCGCGTCCCCCGACGGCCACGGTACTACATGGGCACAGGGGGCATTTTTGAGTCATAATGTCCTGAAGTAAAGCAAAGTTCGCCCCGGAACATCGGCCGAAACCGCCCCAGCACTTGACCTCATGCGCCAACTGCAGTCGTAGGTCTGGCATAGCCCGTACGGATTAGACCATTGCCTCATTCGAACCCCGAAGGGCTAATGCATCAACCGGGTAAACCCGGGACACGCCGGGCCGATATTGCCGAAATACATCGGCCAGGAATCGAACCCGGGTCTCTCGCATACAAGACGACCGCTCAACCGAGCGGACAAGGGATGTACCTTGTAGCGACTAAAGGATTGCCGGTATTACGGGTACCGGTACTCGTAATCCGGACAGACGGCCTAGGCGAGCGGTCCCAAAACGATCCTATTTTTGGACTCAAAAATGTGACCCCCCCCCCCCCACGTGATCGCTTAGGCTGGGATATGTACCCACTTTTCGGGCACGTTTCAGGTGCAATGCAATACTATACGAGAGTACTATAAATGACAAATCGGCGCGACTGTCGTCTTCGTGCCCTCAGTCGCGTAAAGTACTATCCGCCTCACCTAGATAGGAAGATTGCGGACGCGAGGGCGTGGCGACTGGCGTTTAAAGCCTGGAAAAAGAGCCTCGCTCGCGCAGAGAAGGGGGCCCGGGCCTATGAATCTATCGCCGACCTCATAGATTGGGTTCGTCGCAACGAGATGCTACCTCTGAACTCTGTTGACAGCGACGCGGCGTTGGGGCGAGATGTCGGCGCAGGCGGCGGTGCGGGCTTTGCGTCCCGAGATGAGGGCTCCTTAGGTCGAGGAGGCGGAGGTGGGGCACCGCCACGGGAACATGTGGCCCTACGACTCCCACCACCGGCACCCGAAGGCGCCTGACGGCTTGCGGCGGCTTCGCGTTTGGGCTAAGGCGCCTAAAAGGGTTCGTCGTCCTCCAACTCTTTCGCCATCTTTAAAGAAGGACTCGGCCCGCGCTTCTTGGAATGCTTCCTACGAAACTTCATGGGCGACAAGGTGCTCTTGCCCCCCGTGCTCAACGCACCGTGCGAGCGCTGCGTCGCACTCGAAGGCTGAGGCTCACTCGGCGGCTTGGCAGTCTCCGAGGGACCAAGCCTCCTCGGGGGAGGGGGCGGAGCTGCTCGAAGCTTCAAGAGACATGATGCAGCGCCGTTTTGGGCCACCTCCGCCGGACCCCGCCGGCAGTGGTTGAGATGCGGGCTTGGAGGACCCACCAGCCTGACGCGACGGCGCTACGACGTGGTAGTAGCGGTCGTCGACCAAGACGGTGGGGGGTAGAGAGCCGGCTCGGCATGGCTGGCAAGTGTTGGTGGACTTTGTGAAGCGTTGGTTCTTGATGTGTTGAATGCCGCACCGCATCTCGTTGTCGTTGTGCCATTCGCGCACGTTGCGAATCGAGCAGCCACAGTGTTTCACAGTCTTGCTCGGGCACTCCACGAAGAGGACGGACTTCACGGCATGTTGCCAAGATGCCTCCGGCCAGGCTCCCTGGCTGCCATTGGACGAGTCTTGGAGTGCGCGCTTGCGGTCGGCGTACACGTGCTCGTTGACATGGTCATGAAGCGCACGCACCCACAGCTTTCGAACTCCACTTGGAGCAGTGTGCGAGAACAGTTTGGTCGGCACCATGTCGAGAGCAGACGCAATCTTGTTCGCGGCTGTCTCGGAGAAGTCAAAGTGCCTCACAGTTTGCGCCAAGTTGCCCACCATACCGCAGGCAGAATTTGTGGTCAAAGGGAAGAACTCGATGGGGAATATCATGAGCTTCGTGGGCCGATCTGTGCAATCTGTGGGCAATCGTGACTGTATAGTCTTCCGGAGGCGGAGAAAGCTGGCCTTGTCTATGAAGACGATCCATGCCTCCTTGCACACCTGCGAGATGCCAGTCGACGTTCACACAGTGATTGCTACAACGATGCACCGCATATTGCTGCCTTTAGGCAGGCTTTAACGCCCTAATAGATGGCTGCCAACCTTTCAGTATGCGGATCTACATGACAACAAGGATTTTAATTTCGCATATGCTTTACAATACTATACGGATTGCAAGGCAGTACCGCCAATACCTGATATTTGTTGGCGGCACGCGGCAGATTGCTGCAGCGCTGCACCGCATATGCTGCCTTCAGGCATGCTTTATTTGCATAGACGGCTGCAAACCATTTAGTATGCGGGGTTTCATGGCATAGAAGGGATGTAAAAACGCACCGGCTTGACGATAGATACTATACGGATTGCAAGGCAATACCGCTAGTACCTAATATTTGCTGGCGGCACGCCGCAGACTGTTCATGATGCTCAAGTTCATGCAGGGAATATACAGATTGTCACCTGCAGAATTAGAGGAACTAAGAACACAACTGAATTCTTCTCTTGAGAAACAATTTATACAGGAGTCCTTCTCTCCATATGCAGCTCCTGTTCTCTTCATCCGCAAGGCCAATGGCGGTCTGCGCATGTGCATTGACTACCGTCAATTGAATAAATACACCAAAAAGGTTGAGGTCTCTGTTCCACCTGCTGATGCATTGCTTGATAGATGTATGGTGCTACTGTCTATTCGGCTCTTGATCTCGCCTTAGGTTCTCACCAACTCCGGATTAATCCACCTTATGTTCCTAAGACATCGTTCAGAACTGTCTATGGTCAATTCGAGTGGCTAGTAATGCCATTTGGACTCACCTGTGCTCCCTCCTCTTTTCAACGCCGCCTTGATGACATCTATACTCCAGCCACACAAGCATACCTGTATACTTGTATACCTGGATGATGTCTTGATTTTTAGCAACTCTCTCGAGGAACATATGCAACATTTAGACACAACTCTTACTGTGCTCGAGTCTAATGATATTAGACTACGATTACAGAAATGCTGGTTTGCCAAAAATGAACTCGAATACCTCGGACATAATATGGTATTACAGGCTGGCCTAAGACCCTCGCCTAATAAAATTAAGGGTGTTCAGGACTGGCCCAGGCCTAAGAACGTTCAGAATGTCCAACAATAACTATCTTGGTTTGTGCATTTTTTACCGAAGCTGTGTGCGCAATTATTCTGCTATTGCATCACCGTTATATGCCCTTACCAGAAAGGATAATATATTTGATTGGAGATACAGTTGAATGCCTAGCTGCATTTGTAAAACTGAAGCAAGCCTTGAGCCAGTCCCCAGTGCTGGCAAGCCCTGTCACCGGCAAAGATGCTGAGTTTGTAGTGGCTACTGACGCAAACAAATATGCCTTAGGTGCAGTTCTGCTCCAAGCTAATGGTGATGGCCACTTCCACCCATGCAGCTATTATGCAAAGACATTGCAGGCTGCAGAGACGAATTATCCCACCTATGACCAAGAGCTCTTGGGTGTGGTATGTGCTCTGAAAGAATGGCGATGCTATTTGGAAGACAGTCGCCGTAATACAATTATAACTGACCATGCCACATTGAGGCATTTGCCCATAGGAAGGACTAGGCAGACGCCATGCCCTATGGTTACATGAAATTTCACCATACATGGCAGTCGACCCACAGACTAATGAACCTGTGTTGCAGATATTATATCGCAAAGGCGCTGACAATGAGGCTGATGCTCTCTCTCGCCCAGACTTGCATTATGCATTGACTGAATATGAAAATCAGTTGGTCGAAGCTGACCTTGAACAAATGCAGGACTATTTGTCAGGCAATGTCCGCTTTGCAGATTGACAGCAAGCTCATCAACAAGATCAAAGCTGCCTACATCACTGATGTTGCCTACAGCCTTGGACGCACCCCTAACGGTGTACGACAGGATGAGATTGATGGTCTCTATTACATGGCAGATAAGGTCTGTATACCCAATTATTCTGAACTGAGAAAAGTCATCATTGAGGAGTATCATGTTGGTAATGGACACCCCAACTATACCCGCACTCTTGCTATCATACTGCGTATGTTTTGGTGGCCACGCATGAATACCACAGTTAAGCATTAATGCAAACACTGTGATAATTGCGTTTGAATCAAAGCGGCTACCGCCAAGCCTTATGGTTCTTTATTTCCCTTGCCATAGGCAACCAAGCCTTGGGAGATAATCTCTATGGATTTTATAACCAACATACCTGAGGTGGATGGCTACGATGCTATTGCTACGTTCGTTGATACATTCACAAAATAGTAACATTTTGTGCCATGCAATATTAAGATTGATGCGACACAGTTGGCCAGATTATATTTGGACAACATTTACATACACCATGGTCTCAGTAGATGTATCATCTCTGACAGAGATCCCATGTTCACTTCAGTGTTATATATGGAAATCATTGTTTACAGCTCTGCAAACTAAGCTAAATATTTCCAGCGCTTACCACCCGCAGACTGATGGTCAAACTGAACGCACCCACAGAACTATTGAGCAAATATCACGTGCGTTTGTTCACAAGCAACACGACTCTTGGTTAAGTCATTCGGCTCTTGCTGAATTTTCTTAAAATAATTCAGTCCATTTAGCAACACATTATGCCCCTTTTGAAGCAATTTATGGCATGATGCCACTGACACCACCTGATTTGATTGCTACTGCCAACCAATATGCACTCAACACAGCTGTAAATATTCAGGATATATTCACATGTTGATTACTGAGCAATTGAACCTTGCTGATGAATACCAAAATGTCTATGCTGCCGACCGCAAAACCAACTCTGTCGAGTTCGCATAAGGAGACAAAGTCTGGCTCTCAACGGAGCACTTGCTTATACGCAACCAGCCGTCGTGCAAATTCCGACATCGCTACATCGGCCCCTACCCGGTCACGGCCAAGATCTCCAGCCAGGCGTATCGTTTGCGCCTGCCGCCAACATTCGACTGATGCCACAATGTGTTTCATATCAGTCGACTGCGCCGGTGCGTCAACCCAGGCGCACAGCCCGATACAATGTGGAGCCCCCTCTCCGTCCAGTGTGGAGCCCCCTCTCGACGAGTTCGTCGTTGAACGCGTGCTCGACTTCTCTATCGAGCGCCGCGAGGATCTGTTCAAGCGGGGACTCTGGCTCGTCTTTCTGGTGCATTGGCTGAACTACGAGTCAGGTCATGACAGATGGGAGCCGTACAGCGCGCTGCGACGTGTCGAGGCGCTACACGACTTCGCGAGGGCGAGCCGACATCTGCAAGACACGCTACGCTCAAAGGAATACGCCAACCTGCGAGCGCGCCACCCGTCGCGTTTTCCGAGTCCATCCCGGAGCGTTGGCACCTTATACTGCTGTTGCTGCTACAATATCACGCTTCCACCGCCAACGGGCATCTGCGTCAGGCCTTCGGCGACGCAAACAGACGCTTTCTAGTTCGTCCCGTTCTGGATTTTTAAGAGGGGTGGGAATGTTAGGGTTACGCCCAGCGACTACCCTAGTATCACCACAAACCTGTGATGACGCCGAGATATGGCCAAGTTTGCTTGTTTCGCCCCCGGGCAGTGAAACCCTTGCAGCGTCTCTACGACGGCCGTTTAGGCACCAATCAAATTACGGAAAGCCCTGGGCATGCGACGCTCTATTGCAGTCATCAAGCAAATTGCCGGAGCATTATGCAAGACTCATGGAAGGCCAGTGACAAAATTTCCAACACTGTTGGATAACCGTCTAAAACAATGCCTTGAAAATACCCGGCACTGACCACGAAAGGTCCGCCCTACCCGTTTGGGCGTCGACCCATTCGAGTAATGCGAGGTGGGCAAGCCCCAACCCGAGGAGCAAAGCATTTCGGGAGTGCGATACATGTGCTAAACAGAAGGCAATGTGAGGGAGGGTCCGACGCCATAGCTGGAAAATTTCCCATTCCTAGTAGAATCCATGGCGCCGTGAAGGGAGGGGGGGGACTCCGCCCAAAATAAAGGCAGTTAAGTCCTCGGGTGTTGACGAAGTCCTGACTACTGATAAAATCCCTAAACTCCGGAACTAACAACCCAAACTTATGACGGTGATACCCCCACCGCGGGCACTCCACCAACATATGTTCGATAGTCTCATATTCACCGCCACATGCAGGGCAGTGTTCCAGGAACCGCTCAGGGATGGCATAATCCGGGCCAATCGGCGGGCAGTGGGAAGTACTTGGGTGCGAAATTGTATCATAATGTGCAGCCCGGCCACAACCCGCGCAGGGACACCCACACCGTACGGTGGCACCGGGTTTAACGCATAAGACACATGGACATACATACCCCAGGTTTTATTGCGTGCTAACGATGCCGACGATTCGTAACGCGCCCACACCGATGCCTTTACTAGTTTAGCGGCATCGCGCGCAGCTAGTGACCTCCACTCAAGTGGAAAGTGCGCCCCCTCAGCTAGCCCTACGTTCGCCCTAGATAGTTTTTGAACGGCTGTGATTGCGGATCCAAGTTGCTGGTCCGAGAGGTGAATGAAGAAATGGCACCCATCGAGAGCAGTGTGGACGTCAGAAGATCCAGTCAGGATATTCAACTGCCTGCGCGGGGGAAAAATCGGGAATGAGATAAATGAAAGCACAGTCATCTACGCACCGGGGTTGTGGGGGTTGTCTTGCCTGGCGAAAGCAAACACGTCGTTGAAGTCGTCCGTACCCCACGCAGCATCATTCGAGTCCCATGTGTGCCAACCAGCTCCGAAAAGCGCGTCGGCAATGAAGACTGTTGCCTTTCTGGCACAAACTGCCGACATGGCGTCCGCGACGAATTATTTTGTCGCGGAAGCCTTGAAGTTCCCCTCCACAATGCAAGTCTTGCAAAGCTCCGTGTCTAACCAGATCTCCTCATCCTTGTCGACCTTTTCGCCCTTGGGCATCACCGGAAGTGCCCCGGCCTGTGTGTATTAGAAAACAGATTCGGGTTAATAGCTCACAACGAAAATTCAGAAGAGCATTTGTGGTTGCACAAGATCTTAGTTACCTTCATCGATATCCACAGCTCGTTAGAAACATTCGGAGCGGAAACCGCGATAAGCTCCGGCGCACATGCCAGAAGAGCAAACTCTGTGAAGAAGGAGATGACCAAGTCCGGCATCTGATTCTTGATGCGATACGCCTCACTCCTGATGGTGGTGTTGGTGGCCGCGATATGCTCTCGATCCGGTAGTGGTGTGAGACAATCGGCGGATTTCATGTCCCCCCATCTGGCAGGAGGGGTCAGCAAGACCATTAACGGACCGGAGCGATGAGCACCTTTGAACAAATCCTGGAACTTTCTGGGGAAGCCTGTTGGGCCGAGGTCATCAACCTTGGCTGGGAACTTGGTGATGGCGTCAAGGCGAGCGGCCGCTTGCTCATCCGACACTTTGTCTTGCACATCCCAATCGATGATGTGGTCCGAGAGATATTTCCCCCAGTTCCTGGCCGGTTCGTCCGGCGTCAGCAGTTGGATTGTCTCCCTGCCCTTGGCCGTGTCAATGACATTCATGAGCTTGATGCTTGCTCGACGCAAGAGATCGCGAAACCTCCAGGTCTCAATCATCGCGAGCCACTCCGCGTTTGTGTGCGTAACAGCCATGGGGCCATTGTCGCCGGCATGCTTAATGTCATCCACCAGCTCGTAGAGGCTCGGGGTCACACTGTGCTCGCCTTGGATGAGCAGTCCAACCACCAGGTACATCTGGCCCACAGGAAGATCCGCGCTGTCGCTCTGCTTGGCAAGAGACGGCTCGTCTAGCCAGGGCGCATGGGGTCCAAAGCCGGCATCCCGGGTCGGAAAAAGGAATCAATGATAGTATTATTCCATATGATTAAGACACTGGGGTCGGTCACGACTTACCTCCATGAGGGCGACTCGAAAGTGAGCTCTGTCTTTCCCGAAGCCGTACTCCTTGGTATCGAGGATTGTATTGATAGGCTTCCGAATTGCTTCGTAAACCTTCTTCACTTCCTTCTGGGTGAGTTGCCTGCCGTAATTGAGACGCTCGACTCTATCGAGTTCTTGTTGGTAGTACACAAATAGGTCTCGGAGTTTGGTTCTGGCTTCGTCCCATCCTCGAACCCCGAGGTCCACATGCCGGTAGGCTTCAGAAATCTGCTCAAGGGGCTCAAAAACACTGCGCAAATCATTTGTCAGAATCTAGCAGCATTAACAACACGATAAATTTTCATCATGTACGCAGCTCACCGCTGTGGGCGCGAGCAGAGGTCAATCAAATTTGAGAACTCGCTGCTCTTCTCATCTTTGATGCCGATCTTCTCAAGTTCAACTTCAAGAACTTCAGACTTCTTGAACTCCTTCACTACCCTGATTTGCGGAAGTGCCCTAAAGCCGGGGCGATTTGCATCCTGTTCTGCATACCAGCTCTCGAAACATCTGCGAAGGTTCTGCAGAAACAATTGCACCGATTTCAAAATTCTGAACGCTTGTACCTCGATGACAAACCGTTTCGTCCCGCTGATGACAGAACGTTTCGTCCCGCTGATGACAGAACGTTTCGTCCCACTGATGACAGACCGTTTCGTCCCACTGATGACAAACCGTTTCGTCCCACTGCTGACAGACCGTTTCGTCCTACTGATGACAGACCGTTTCGTCCCACTGATGACAGACCGTTTCGTCCCACTGATGACAGAACGTTTTGTACCACTGATGACAGACCGTTTCGTCCCACAGATGACAGACCGTTTCGTCCCACTGATGACAGACCGTTTCGTCCCACTGATGACAGACCGTTTCGTCCCACTGATGACAAACCGTTTCGTCCCGCTGATGACAAACCGTTTCGTCCCACTGTCACATATTTTCAACCCGCTAACGACAGAACGACTTTTGTCACACTTTACGCCTATTTGCTGCCACGGTTAGGTAAATAGTAATTTGGGAGAATGGGTCACTCACCAGGAGTTGGTGCATCGACGTGTCTCCCACGACGGTGTGACCCGCCTCGTTGAGCTTCATAGACATGTAGCGGCAGACTTCCGGCGAGAGGCCGATGTACATCTTAGCCGACGTGAGGTGGATGCCTTTGTTGGCTTTGTAGATTTCCGGGTAGTTTTCTTTCACCATGCGCTTCGCCTCCCGTCTGTGGCTGCCGTCGATGTTGGCTTGACGCGCGCCGTAGGCGCTAAGAAACTGGATGATGACGTCGATCTCTGGCTTGTAGGAACTTGAATCCGCCAACCTCGGGTTCTCCCCGCCTTCGTGTGCTGCGACTAGCTTCTTGAAGTTGGCCATGGTCTGAGCGAGGGGCTCGTACTCATCGGAGAAAAAATCTTGTTTAGGGACTACTGGAAAGTACACCGAGAAATTCTCGGCGGAAAGGGAAGGATTCCTCTGAATAACAAATGCAAGAAATGGATGTCAGTAAGTTGCATTGTGCATTGATTTATATGTAACTACACATATCTGATCCGGATAGGTACAACATGTCGCGATAGGCTTTTACCTTGTAGCTTTGCGCCACCATATTGCAGTCTTGCAGCTTTGGGGAACGGAATTCAAATTCCGGCGGCGGAGCGACGAACTTATCGGATATGAAGCTGAAAATGTGAGGCAGCCCCGTATCCTTGTCGACGACGAGGTTGACTCTGTCGGCGTATAACGTGTTGATGTCGCCACCGTGAGATGTCTTCACCTCTGGATCAGCAATCTCGACGCTGAGGTGGCCGTAAGAGATCCAGTCGACGGCAATGGTGTTGTTGAAGCCATTCAAGGCCGGCGGGACGGCTAACGTGTTGACGTATGGAAGCGCGTTCTTAAAATCTTTGTCAATGTTGGCCAAGTCATCGATGTCAATCTGGCCAGACGCGAAACCTGTCAGCGCCTGCGCCAGCACATTGCGCTCGACCAAAGTCCATGCGTAGTAAGACTGGAACCGCGGTTGGAAGCAGAGTGGCGGCTGGATCACGTGAAGTAGCAACCTCTCAAAGCTGACATCGATCCTGAGCTCCTTGTGCACTGTCAAGCGATAAGGTTCAAGAGATATCTGCGGTAACAAGCACAAGAATATTAATACTTATTGAAACACGACATTGACACGAATTCGGAGACATCATATAAGCTTTACTCACCTCGTAGTTTCCGGCCGAGTCCAGCTTGACGTCCTTGATCTTTCCGATACACGCGAGAAGTGGCCCGTTCGGATCATCGAAAAAGTCCTTGCCAGTCAGCATGCTCGCCTTGTGCAATTCGATGTACAAATAGATCTCGACCTCAGCACTTGCGTTCTTGAACCAGTGGATAGTCCAGCTCCTTGAGGTAAAGTCGCTGTAGGAGTCATCTTCTTGGGACCCGTCCCTCTCGTCAAAGAAGTCGTCGTAAGAGGCGACCGTCATCAGCTTTGTCTTCCTCTCGGGTCCGGGAGTGCCGGTGATGTCGAGAGCTTGCTTACGCTTCTCTGCCGCCCGTTGCCTCTGTTCTTCCTCTGTGCCGAAGACCTCTTCATCCGTGCACATACTGAGGAATTCAGGAACCCTTCTCGGAGCCTCGGCAATAGGGGCTCGAGAACCAGAGGCTCCAGAACCGGACGCTTGCCCGGTAGTCGGCGCTGGAGTCTCGAGCTCGGCCTCTGGCTCCGGGTCAAGCCGAGTGGGCTCGGGCTCCGGCTCCGGCTCAGTGTGCTCTATTTCAGGGTCAGGCTCAGGCTCTGTTTCCGGTACTTGAGATGGGCCTTTAGACAAAGAAGAGGCTTGATTCGGGGAACCTGTAAAGAATGAGTAGAGAGTACTCAACACACCTGCAGTGGGCGTCACGATTAACTACTGAACGGTATCGCCATACACCATAAAAGCCAAGCGTAATTTTTCTTACATGGGGATCCCGATTTACCAGCTGCTTCCGACGCGGTTGCCTGCGCCAATTTACGACCTGTTGGAACGTCAGATAACTCATTGACGAGAAAGTAATCGAAGGGAGTGAGAAGGCAGGGATTGATACTTTCAGTCACAATTACCTGGAGTCACAATCGTCTCTGAAACCTTTTCTTTTCCCTTGGATTCCTTTGAAGCTTTAGTCGCTACTGGCTCAAGTGCGCGTCCTTTCGAACCTGTCAACACACATGATTTCAAACAACGTCAATATGACACAGTGCACTCACAAAGGCAGGGATTGATACTTTCCGTCACAATTACCTGGAGTCACAATCGTCTCTGAAACCTTTTCTTTCCCCTTGGATTCCTTTGAAGCTTTAGTCGCTACTGGCTCAAGTGCGCGTCCTTTCGAACCTGTCAACACACATGATTTCAAACAATGTCAATATGACACGGTGCACTCACAAAAATCATATGATTGGAGAGGCAAGGACCTGATTGATAGTAAGCTTGCATGAGCTTTTCGTAATCCATTAGCCTTCGCGCTGTCTGCATTTGAGCATCTGAGAGGACCTGGCCGCTCTTGATTCGGGCCCTCAAAAGCAAGGCGGCCGATCTTTCTCCTTGCGAGTGCGTGCCGTAAGCCGGCACCCTACCTCCTAAAAGGCTCGGTTTCCAGGGGTTACCTGATGCCTCAGCGCCGGCTCCAGCTGCAGAAGCTGAGGCTGCACGGCTCTTCTTTGCCGCCGGCTGCTCTGGCACAGAAGATGACGCCTTGTGTTTTCTCCCTACTAGCGCTCCGAGCGCATCGAATTCTTTTGCTTTCTCGGTAGGTTTTGATGTCTGCTTGGACCTTCGGCCTATAAACATCATATCATGTCAGAACGTTTCGTCCCGCTGATGACAGAACGTTTCGTCCCACTGATGACAGACCGTTTCGTCCCACTGATGACCAACCGTTTCGTCCCACTGATGACAAACCGTTTCGTCCCACTTATGACAAACCGTTTCGTCCCGCTGATGACAGAACGTTTCGTCCCGCTGATGACAAACCGTTTCGTCCCGCTGATGACAGACCGTTTCGTCCCGCTGATGACAAACCGTTTCGTCCCACTGATGACAAACCGTTTCGTCCCACTGATGACAAACCGTTTCGTCCCACTGATGACAAACCGTTTCGTCCCACTGATGACAAACCGTTTTGTCCCACTGATGACAAACCGTTTTGTCCCACTGATGACAAAACTATTTTCAATACATTATGTACTGCGGTTTAATAATGTAATGTCTTTAAGTACTGCGCTTCACACTAATATTAAACCACTCCTTACGGCGGAGTACAGGTCGAGGTTCCCCCTGGCCGCTCTTCACCCCCACCCCCTCCCACCACCAATTAGCATCCTTACTGCTTGCAACAGCTGCCTCGACGGGACGTAATACTACCCTGCAGGACCCTAATGCCGCTCGTCTCGTTTGGGTTTCTATTCCCACTCGTCTGCCTACACCTCGAGCGGTCCTAGATTACACCGCTTCTACAAGGAACCCTAACCAAACTCGCTAGATCTGGCCGCATCACGCGTCGAGCAGGCAAGCGGCTACTGTACGCTGCCACTCGTCTGCCTACACCTCGAGTGGTCCTAGATTACACCGCTTCTACAAGGAACCCTAACCGAACTCGCTAGATCTGGCCGCATCACGCGTCGAGCAGGCAGGCGGCTACTGTACGCTGCCACTCGTCTGCCTACACCTCGAGTGGTCCTAGATTACACCGCTTCTACAGTGAACCCTAACCGAACTCGCTAGATCTGGCCGTATCACGCGTCGAGCAGGCAGGCAGCTACTGTACGCTGCCACTCGTCTGCCTACACCTCGAGTGGTCCTAGATTACACCGCTTCAACAGTGAACCCTAACCGAACTCGCTAGATCTGGCCGTATCACGCGTCGAGCAGGCACGCAGCTACTGTACGCGCGCGCAACTCACCTGGGGTGGCGTCGTCCTTGTCTTCCTTGTCCTTGGCAGGCTCGTTCTTCTTCGGCGCCATTCTGGCGGTAGGTAGGTTGACGCGGTAGATGAGCGGGTTTCTTGGTGGGAAGCGGTGAGGGAGAGGTGGAAATGACGTGGTTTCCGTCTGCCGCCGCTCTGACCCCTGCTGGACCAACGGCGCGCGTGCGCACACTATAGTGTACCTCGTCGTCGTCATCAGGTTCATGTATTTTGCACCGCGACGAATATACAGGGCTAACTACTGCGACTATATATTACTATTACTGGAAGATAAAATATTCCCTACTCGAGAGTCATAACGGTACGAGAGTACAGTGGCGTGGCAATAATATTCCTTCATGGGATGATATATTCCTTGGACTGGATTCGGGTGTACTTACTAGTATAGAACTATTTCCGACATACGAAAGAAGCACGAAATAACACGGTATTTGAGTCATCAATTATTTTGACCCGTACCTGGATATTATGCACCCCGGTCAACGGCCCGTCCGAGAACGGTCATTGGCCGTCACTCTTCCTCACCACAGATCACAGTCCTGCACCCCCCCCCCCACCCACTCGCCCCGCGTTGCATGGCGGCGGTCGAAAGCATGGCCTCTTCTCCAGGATCCGGCGCGTCGGACACTACAGTTACATTACCGCTGTGTTCGTGCCGCAGTGGGTACTCGTGTGATTGCGACGCGCGTGCGAGTGATCGTAAGGAGCCTGCGAAAAGGAAGTACACGTGGGGCAAGGGCTGCGATGAGGTCGCCGAAAGCGGTAATGGCAAGGTCTCGTCTCTGATCAGCAAGCGCACCTCTCGCGATTGTATCCGCCTCATGCTCGCCAAGGAGGCTAGAGAGCAGTCGCCATGCCGTTCGCGCAAGTGCGTGCACAAGCTATACACACAGTGCGGAGAGGCCCTCGTTGATGCCGTGTTGGACCGTGCGTTGACCGTATACTCTGGCAATCAGAACCGCTCCTTTGACCGGCTCGCTCAGGTTCTCAGGGGTGGCTACGAGTCGGCATCCGACAAGTTCGATTACATGTTCGATCACGGTGGCTACTTGCGATCTTTCGATCATCGCGGCCCCATCTACACGTGTGGGCGGGCGTGCGTGGGAGGTCTTGCATCAGGTCTCGAAACACAGACGTCTCGTGATCCAGCGGTCGGTGGTGGATAACGAACCCACGTACATCAGGCAGCGCAAGCAATACGAGAGCAGACAGACCGGACCGAGGGAGCATGTGCGCATGTTTCTCGAGCACTTCTTCTCGGATGACCTCGGTCACGTCGAGATCATGCCTTTTCATGACGGAAACAGCGAGACCTTCAAGAAGCACCTACCTCCCTGGATGACCAAGATTTGCGTCTACTACTACTACAAGTCGTGGGCCGAGGACGACAAGGCCATTCTCCGTGGTGAGGCCCATTTTGTCCCACTAATGACATACCGTTTCGTCCCGCTGACGACAGACCGTTTCGTCCCGCTGATGACAAACCGTTTCGTCCCACTGATGACAAACCGTTTTGTCCCGCTGATGACATACCGTTTTGTCCCACTGATGACAAACCGTTTCGTCCCATTGATGACAAACCGTTTCGTCCCACTGATGACAAACCGTTTCGTCCCACTGATGACAAACCGTTTCGTCCCACTGATGACAAACCGTTTCGTCCCACTGATGACAAACCGTTTTGTCCCGCTGATGACATACCGTTTTGTCCCACTGATGACAAACCGTTTCGTCCCACTGATGACAAACCGTTTCGTCCCACTAATGACAGACCGTTTTGTCCCGCTGATGACAAACCGTTTCGTCCCGCTATCGCCAGAACGTTTAGTCCCACCGACGCCGGACCGATTTCGTCCCACTGATGACATAACGTTTCGCACCGCTCATGGCATACCGTTTCGTCCCACCGACCACAAAAGTATTTGTCCCACATAATTAGCCGATATCGTCCCACTGCATAGAGAACGTCTTGTCCCACTGCTGAGAGACGGTTTTGTCCCACTACTGACATACCGTTTCGTCACACTGATGACAGATTGTTTCGCCAAGCTGATTACAGAATTATTCACCCACTACCGATATAATTATTTCGACCCACTTTAGACCGAACTTTTCTGTCTCGCATTATGAGACCTTATTTGTATACCGACCTATCATGCCCCTGCCCCTTTGTAGATTTGGCTACCGAGAGCGAAGTGAAGCTCGCATCGTTCGACACTTTCCGCCGGACTTGGAAGGAAGACTTCCCGGATGTCACCACGCCGAAGGTGAAGCGACTCAGCCACTGTCCCATATGCGCGGCGGGCAAAGCACTCAGAGACCAAGCTCGCGAGATTTGCACAAAGGACATGACGTTAGAGGAACGTCTAGTGCACCGTCAACATCAACAGCTGGTGAGGCGTCAGGTCAGAGCTGAGCAGAAGGTACACCTCGAGAGAGTGCGCCAGGAACGAAGGGATCTGAACAACGCCGTCTTCCAGTCGCGCCTTGGCCATGGAAACTTCTTCTTCTTCGAAATTGATAGCATGGACTCCGCGAAGACCCTGCTGCCTCACTGGGTTCGCATCCCCAAGACTGTGAAGCCCGACATGCTCCTCAAGTACCACCTCACCTGTGTGAAGTACGACGGATACCGCCCGGACGACATCTACTACTACACCAACACCATCCCCCACGATTCGTCCACGACGTGCACTCTGATATGGATCACGATCATGAAGGTGAGCTCGTTAGCCTCCCGATAGGTTCGCTGTGGTTGTCCGGTAGCCATGGACTGATGAAATCTGGTCTGCGATGCAGAAAATTCAACACCGTGGTAGAAAGATTCCGTACATCAAAATCCAGATGGACAACACCGTCAGGGAGAACAAGAATAGGAACGTGGTGGCCCTCTGCAATTGGCTTGTGTCTATCGGCATCTGCGACGTCATTCATTTGGTCTTCTTGCCTGTCGGGCACACTCACGAACGGGTTGACCAGATCTTCAGCCGCATCAGTCTTGCGCTATCTCGCAGCTCCGCCTACACAATCGAGGCCTTTCTTGACTTGGTGGCGAAGGCATTCTCGCCCACTCCGGAGATTGCTGAGCTCTCATTCTCCCTCGACTTCTCTGAGTGGTTAAGGCCCCATTTCCAAGACCACATTCAGGACATCAGTAAGCCGCACAAATTCGAGTTCACCCGTGACGACGCCGCCGCGTCTGGCGGCTCGTTGCGCACCGCCTTGTGGTCCAACACACCGCTTTCTGAGCCCGTGCAGATCTTGAAGAGCGCGCCAACTGGGACGCCCGAGATTCGTGCGGGCCGGCCCCTTTTGTACGCTCTCTGCGACAAAAAGAAGCCCGACGCGGTGAAGGTCCGGAGGTACTTGGATGATTTCAAGAAGGTCAAGTCGTACATCACGGACCTGGGGGTCCAGTGGCACTTCTCCCCAGTCGAGCGCGAGAGCTGGAAGAATCTGCTCGACGACTTGGATGAGATGCAAACTGCTCCTTCGGCAGCCTTCTCCGGGTTCTGGCCGCAACGGAAAGAGGAAGTTGACGATTTCTTGCGCGAGCACGGGCAGACCGCGCCTGCTGAGGCACGTCACACGATGGCTACCAACGCAGACCTCAACAATGCCGAAGCCGCTCGCGTTGAAGCCGAGGTTCGTGCTCAAGTGCTTCAAGATGACAGCGCCTTCCGGGGAGTTCACGCCGGCGCCAAGGAGAGACTTCATGACAACACATCGCCCAGCGATGCAAAGGGCTCGAACCTCGTTGTCATCGACGTCTCCGATGCGAGTCCCATTGTTTGTCATTTTTGTCCTTTACGGGACAAAACAATTTGGTTCTTCTACCTTGCTTGTTATTTTGTCCCAGCTGGGACAAAAATGGCGTGGCGTCTCGCTCGGGACTAACATAGCTCGCGGTCTTGGTCATCGTTAGGTGCATGAGGAAGACAAGTGTCCTGAAACTCTTGGTGATTGGGAGTCGAGATTCGTCATCGGGCTTGTGAAGTCGCGCGAGACTACCGAAGACACGTTGACCGTGGCCGTATACGAGCCCTTCCATGCCGATGCAAAGGGCAAACCCCTCATGCCCCTATGGTTGTACGCGCAGACAAAAGGAGGGAAGAAGCCAGTTGACACAAGCTGGGAGAAGTGCCTGACGCTTCCTTGGAAGCTTGTTGAAGCCGTCCCCCTATCGTACGCGAAGGCCATCCACGACGCGTCGGGAAGTCGAGAGGTGTTCAACGAGGACGGCACCATGGTCAGAAAGAAGTGGTACGGTAAAAGCGTCCAAGTCGTGAAGACATATGCGCAAACTGGGTGGCAAATCAGCCAGCCACGAAACAACTGCGTCCACGTCATGTCAACCACCCCAGCGCAACGCAAACCCGGCGGAGTCGTCAAGTTTAACGCAGCCACGAAGAAGGACTTGCTTGAGTTGGGGATGCTCAACGAATAAACTATCAGCAACGTCTTGTGGCTAGCTAGCCGCCGCTGGATGTAATAATCATAATAAATATTGATTTCATTGCCTCATCTTGTCCCATTTTGGACAAAATGCTCCAAAACCAACATTGGATATGCGTCGCGGCTGGCCTTCATGCTGTTGAATGCTGCACTGCACCCAAGGTCTACAAACCCAAGCTACATCACCAATGAGTCTTAAGTACTGATAGTAAACCCGGGAACTAGGGTATAAACAAACCCTGCGGTGCAAAATGAATTCCACGGCGCAAAATAGGTTAAATTACTGTTGCAAGCTGATCAACAAGATCAAAGCTGCCTACATCACTGATGTTGCCTACAGCCTTGGACGCACCCCTAACGGTGTGCGACAGGATGAGACTGATGGTCTCCACTACATGGCAGATAAGGTTTGTATACCCAATGATTCTGAACTGAGAAAAGTCATCATTGAGGAGTATCATGTTGGTAATGGACACCCCAACCATACCCGCACTCTTGCCAACATACTGCGTATGTTTCGGTGGCCACGCATGAATACCACAGTTAAGCATTAATGCAAACACTGTGATACTTGCGTTTGAATCAAAGCGGCTACCGCCAAGCCTTATGGTTCTTTCTTTCCCTTGCCATAGGCAACCAAGCCTTGGGAGATAATCTCTATGGATTTTATAACCAACATACCTGAGGTGGATGGCTACGATGCTATTGCTACGTTTGTCGATACATTCACCAAACAGTAACATTTTGTGCCATGCAATATTAAGATTGATGCGACACAGTTGGCCAGATTATATTTGGACAACATTTACATACACCATGGTCTCAGTAGATGTATCATCTCTGACAGAGATCCCATGTTCACTTCAGTGTTATGGAAATCATTGTTTACAGCTCTGCAAACTAAGCTAAATATTTCCAGCGCTTACCACCCGCAGATTGACGGTCAAACTGAACGCACCCACAGAACTATTGAGCAAATATCACGTGCGTTTGTTCACAAGCAACATGACTCTTGGTTAAGTCATTTGGCTCTTGCTGAATTTTCTTACAATAATTCAGTCCATTTAGCAACACATTATGCCCATGTTGAAGCAATTTATGGCATGATGCCACTGACACCACCTGATTTGATTGCTACTGCCAACCAATATGCACTCAACACAGTTGCAAATATTCAGGATATATTAACATGTTGATTACTGAGCAATTGAACCTTGCTGATGAATATCAAAATGTCTATGCTGCCGACCGCAAAACCAGCTCTGTTGAGTTCCCAGAAGGAGACAAAGTCTGGCTCTCAACGGAGCACTTGCTTGTACGCAACCAGCCGTCGCGCAAGTTCCGATATCGCTACATCGGCCCCTACCCGGTCACGGCCAAGATCTCCAGCCAGGCGTATCGTTTGCGCCTGCCGCCAACATTCGACTGATGCCACAATGTGTTTCATATCAGTCGACTGCGCCGGTGCGTCAACCCAGGCGCACAGCCCGATACAATGTGGAGCCCCCTCTCCGTCCAGTGTGGAGCCCCCTCTCGACGAGTTCGTCGTTGAACGCGTGCTCGACTTCTCTATCGAGCGCCGCGAGGATCTGTTCAAGCGGGGACTCTGCCTCGGCTTTCTGGTGCATTGGCTGAACTACGACTCAGGTCATGATAGATGGGAGCCGTACAACGCGCTGCGACGTGTCGAGGCGCTACACGATTTCGCGAGGGCGAGCCGACATCTGCAAGACACGCTACGCTCAAAGGAATACGCCAACCTGCGAGCGCGCCACCCATCGCGTTTTCCAGAGTCCATCCCGGAGCGTTGGCACCTAATACTGCTGTTGTTGCTACACTATCACGCTTCCACCGCCAACGGGCATCTGCGTCAGGCCTTCGGCGACGCGAACAGACGCTTTCTAGTTCGTCCCGTTCTGGATTTTTAAGAGGGGTGGGAATGTTACGCCCAGCGACTACCCTAGTACCACCACAAACCTGTGATGACGCCGAGATATGGCCAAGTTTGTTTGTTTCGCCCCCGGGCAGTGAAACCCTTGCAGCGTCTCTACGACGGCCGTTTAGGCACCAATCAAATTACGGAAAGCCCTGGGCATACGACGCTCTATTACAGTCATCAAGCAAATTGCCGGAGCATTATGCAATACTCATGGAAAGCCAGTGACAAAATTTCCAACACTGTTGGATCACCGTCTAAAACAATGCCATGAAAATACCCGGCACTGACCACGAAAGGTCCGCCCTACCCGTTTGGGCGTCGACCCATTCGAGTAGTGCGAGTTGGGCAAGCCCCCACCCGCAGAGCAAAGCATTTCGGGAGTGCGATGCATGTGCAAAAAAGAAGGCAATGTGAGGGAGGGCCCGACGCCATAGCTGGAAAATTTCCCGTTCCTAGTAGAATCTAGGGCACCGTGAAGGGAGGGGGGGACCCCGCCCAAAATAAAGGCAGTTAAGTCCTCGGGTGTTGACGAAGTCCTGACTACTGATAAAATCCCTAAACTCCGGAACTAACAACCCAAACTCATGACAGTGATACCACCACCGCGGGCACTCCACCAACATATGTTCGATAGTCTCATATTCACCGCCACATGCATGGCAGTGTTCCAGGAACCGCTCGGGGATGGCATAAATCCGGGCCAATCGGCGGGCGCAGTGGGAAGTACTCGGGTGCGTAATTGTATCATAATGTGCAGCCCGGCCACAGCCCGCGCGGGGACACCCACACCGTACTGTGGCACCGGGTTTAACGCATAAGACACATGGACATACATACCCCAGGTTTTATTGCGTGCTAACGATGCCGACGATTCGTAACGCGCCCACACCGAGGCCTTTACTAGTTTATTAGTTTACTAGTTTAGCGGCATCGCGCGAAGCTAGTGACCTCCACTTAAGTGGAAGGTGCGCCCCCTCAGCTAGCCCTATGTTCGCCCTAGCTAGTCGATCTAACCACCGCACAGTCCCCGACGTCCACGTGACTGTCACGGCGCGCCCGACTTGGCTGATCTACTAAATGGGTTATACATGTATTCAAGTCGGATGCTTTCAGGAACGCCCGAGCCCGTGCTGCAGCGGCCGTAGCCTCTATGGACGCAATATCCAACTCGCGCATCGTCGGTGCAGTGGCCACCCCTGGGGAGTTTTTACCCACCCCAATGAGGCACCGCAAGCACTGATTGAGTACGGTTTGTAATTTATTCGCGCCGCTAGTTCTATCCATGCCCCATACGTCACCCCCCTAAGTTAAAACCGGCAGTACACATGCTTTAAGGACAGAAACACGCACATTAATATGAATTATGTCCCATCCACCGACTAATATCGAATCGAGCGCCTCAATGGCACGCTTACCCTTCTTAACCCGGTCGTCTACTATGTGTTGCATACCTAAATCCGACTTAATGACCGTCACTGTGAGATTCAGATGTGACGTAAATGTGCCCTACTGGTGACGAACGACGACATACGGGGACGATACGGGACGGACGAGGGACGTGGATTTCATACCCAGTAGCGACGACTATCGCGCGCGACCTGTAAAGTACTATATGAATTTCTCGTTTCCATAATTTCATCAAATTGATATGCGCACGCGGGCTCGCGTGTCGCCCGCCGACGCGGAGCACCCGGGCTAAGTACAGGCGGATGTACGCACTCATTGCACATCGCCGCACATCGCTGACCGCACATCGCTGACCGCTGACCCCGCGGTGTGCGGCGATGTGCGGCACGACGGGCGGAGGTGTGGGCGGATGTAGGTGGTACGGTAGGTGGTAGGCGGTAGGTGGTGTTCGTAGGTGCGCGTTTTAATGCAGCCGCCCTAACTGCTGATGATTGTGTAACGCCCCAGCACGCGCATGAAGTACGGGGTCGCCTCACGGTCACCGCCGCTCACCGTTGAATCAAGCGCGGACAGCCGCGCACTCGCATCTGTGTTGCCTGCCGGTGGTGGGTTACATCCACCCCAACTCTCAACCCCCCCCCCCCCCCCCCCCCCGCCCTCCGCGCGCGGCAGCAGGCATGCCGGGAGAGGGATGGATATCGAGTGTGTCGAAGGATGGCGTGTACACATGCAAGCACTGCCACGGCATCGTGACGGGTAGTAGTGAAAGGACGGCGCGAGAGCGGCACTTCCGGAAATACCCGAACTGTAGCCACTCGTTGAAGCGTGCGGCTAAGTTGCGCCGCAAGGCCGCCTTATCACAAGCAGCAGCAGCAGGGGCGGCAGCAACAGCAGCAGCAACAGCAGCAACAAGCGCGGCAGCAGGAGTAGCTGCAGCCGTCGGAAACGGCCCGCCGGCGCCGGTCTCGGACGACGGCGGCTCGAAGGTGGACGATGTGATGGGCGTGGGGGAGGACCCCGTTGGCGAAGACGGTATGGACATCGACGCGCCTGCGTGGCCGCCGGCGGGCGTCGAACCCGCGATGAGGGCGTGATATGGAAAGGCGATCCCGGCGACTTCTACATGAAGGTCATCGCCAAGAAGTTCCGGGGAGTATGGCACTACGGCGTGATAACCGGCGTCGTTACCGAGTGGGTGTTGGAGGACTACGGCGGGGCGACCCAGTGGCGCGCTGTTTTCGAGGACGGTGACATTGTGGACCTTCTGCGTTCAGAGGTGAGTGGGCCCGGCCTGCGTGCTGGTGGCACCACTCAACTGCGGTTGTATGGAATCACACGCACCCGCCCGGTCGGCGTGGCAGGTTGTGGAGGCTATGGCGGCTGCCCAGGAGCACCCCCCTGTGGATGCGGACGGGGAGGCTCGCTTGGTAACCGTCCATCAAGGCGATGACTTGTCCAGTGAATCACGCACCTTGCCCGGCGTGCGTTCAACACAACCCGGCTGGCGGAGGCCAAGCAGAACACTGGCTGCCATGGCGTGTGCCATGTGCATGTGGTCCTGGGCTATGTCAGCATGATCAACCTCTTCCCCCTCGCGCCGTTCCACCTGTTTTTTTTTGGCTTGGGAAGGGACTTCTGGAGGAAATTTGTCACCGTGCAGGGCCACATTGGATTCCGAGCTATGAAGCAGGAAGACCGGCGCCAAGCTTTAGTCCCGATACCCAGCAACTTTGAACGCGGGTTGCGCCCTTCGTTTGCAGTGTCCAAGAATCGAAAGGTAACCCCCCCCCCCCCCCCCCCCCGGGCGTGGGCGTGGGCGTGGGCGTGGGCGTGACGGCATTCCCCTCCATGACTGCAGGGTCAGGCAAGGTGACGGTGCAGTCCGGCTGGGTCATGGAGGACTGCTTGCACCACATGGAAACGTTTTCCATTCTTAACGCCGGTCCGCTGCTCGAGGAGGCCCGGGTGAAGGCGATCATGACCGAGAAGGAGCTTCGCGTCCCCAGGCGGTGCTTTGGCACATGTACAAGCGCATGCAAGGAGCTGCGTGGTTCGTCACGCGGTGGGGGTTGCAGAATGTGGTGACGGAGGAGGACGGCCCCGAGCGCAAGGCGCAGGTGGACGCGCTCACTAGGGAGGGGAGGACTCGATACCCCGCGCGGCGCCAAGGCGCGGCGGCCGGGGCAGCGCGGCGCCAAGGCGCGGCGGCCGGGGCAGCGCGGCGCCAAGGCGCGGCGGCCGGGGCAGCGCGGCGCCAAGGCGCGGCGGCCGGGGCAGCGCGGCGCCAAGGCGCGGCGGCCGGGGCAGCGCGGCGCCAAGGCGCGGCGGCCGGGGCAGCGCGGCGCCAAGGCGCGGCGGCCGGGGCAGCGCGGCGCCAAGGCGCGGCGGCCGGGGCAGCGCGGCGCCAAGGCGCGGCGGCCGGGGCAGCGCGGCGCCAAGGCGCGGCGGCCGGGGCAGCGCGGCGCCAAGGCGCGGCGGCCGGGGCAGCGCGGCGCCAAGGCGCGGCGGCCGGGGCAGCGCGGCGCCAAGACAGCGCATACAGCGGAATCGGCGGAAAGGGATGCATTACAAGCTGTGGACGGCAGCCGCTGAAAACTATGCGGTCATGCCGCAACAACCCCAGCACTGGCTTCTGGATACCTGTGATCTGGCTGACGGCGGCGGGCTGCGGGATGCAGGGCCGCATGACTGAGGTGGCGGTGCTGGTGAGCCCGCAGAGTCTGCATGCGGCGGAGGCGGCGCAGCCGCATAGGCACTAGACAATGCTCTGAAGCGAGCCCCAATTGTCTGCCCAGCGCCTGCCCCAATGTAACGCACCAGCTTGGCAGCAATTGGCAGCTCTTTTGCCCCCCCCCCCCCCCCTCCACCCCACAGACACACTACCAATACCAGTTTCTCATCCCGGCGGGCAGTTGATGCGTATACCCAGGCTTGTGCGTACGCGGTGCGGGGGGGGGGGGGGGGGGGGGGGGGGAATCACTATAGCTAAGCTAGTGATGTGAGATATGAGTGCAGCAACAGATATTGTGCAAGATATAATACGATGGCATGCAAGCGGGTCCCCGCTCTTCCACAATCATTGGCCCTGCTCCCTCTTGCCCCGCCCCCGGTGCCCTTTAGCTGCTCTCAGCATCCCGAGTGGGATGGGCGGGGCAGCGGTTGCTACCGAGTGAGGCGTAGCATCGTTTGCAGTAGCAACGCAGCCTTTCCGGTGTGACGCCGCCTGGATGTAACCCAGCAGTACGCGCAAAGTGCAAGTGCAAGCTGCTGATGGCGGGGGTCCCGCGCGGGGGGGGGGGGGGGGGGGGGCAGCGGCTGTGGGATAGGCGCGGCAGCGGTTGCTACAGAGTGAGGCGTCGCATTGTTTGCAGTAGCAACGCAGCCTTTCCGGTTGCATAGTGTGACGCAGCCTGGATGTAACCCAGCAGTACGCGCAAAGTGCAAGTGTTACACGTCCGTGTGCCCCACCCAATGACATTGCGCCCGACCTCACTGACGGCATATCTCGCTCTCCTTCAGCTCCTGGGCCGTCCGCCGCCTCACCCTGCGCACCCTACCAGCCGCGCGTGCCTTCTCGGAAGCCTCACACACGGCGGCGCGAGTCGCGTCGTGGAACGCGTCCCTGACATGGCGGAACTCCGCCCTCTTCGTGGCCGTGGTCGGGCAGGGGACTGCCCGCTGATGGGTCGCCATGCATGGGTACTTGGGGCCGCACAAAGCCGGGGTGCCGTCGCAGCAACACTCCCAGTCCGTCCGTTGGCCGCAGTCCACGCATGACGGGCGTCCGGCCAGGACACGCACATGATAGTGCATGTGGCCGCCTCCCGCCACTGCTCGTAGTGCTCCGGTCAACATGGCGACGAGCAAGTCGGCATGTCCCGCAGGTGGTTGCGGGGCGGGTGGCGCGAGCGCAGCCTCGCTCGCCTCGACAACCCCCTCAGCCCGATCAGTCGCCTCGACCACGGCCTCCTCCGCCTCCCGACGCGGCGCACCAGGCGCATCATCGTCGCCTGGCAGGGCGTCCCCCCCCGCAACGGCGCCGTCGGCGGTGGCCGACGCCGTCGTGGCGGGGTGTTGTGAGGAGGTGGCCCTAGACATAGGTGGGGCCGGCACCGCCATGTGTTGCTCCACATGCGGTGCGGTTCCTGACGCGACAGCTCCGTCGCACCAGTACCGGCGCCGGCACCCCACGCACGCCTGCTGGGCTTACCACCAACCGGCATGTTTCCTTTGGGAGGCGGTTCATCCGCGTCGGAGGTGAGCGGCGGTGCCTGTGTGGGTGTGGATACTGCCCGGCCATTAGGGCTCCCGCCGCCTGTCGCTCCGCCGACCCACGCCGCGGCGTGTGCTGCGCCCCGCATAGTCGCCTCGAATATAATATACATGACGCGGGGACGGGGGGGGATTCGTGCGTTTCGTATGTCGGCGGAAAGGCGTGCGAAGCTGCGGCTGGCGAAGGTGGTGGAAGTAAGCGTGGCGGCGTCGGCGGCGTATTACCGTGCGTGCATGCGTGCGCAACCCCGCGGCAGCAAGCGCCGGACTCGGCGTGTGCCGGCGGCAGAGCTGCGAAGCCATGGACACGGTACGGGATGCCAAGTCTGGCTAAGCAACTGCCGAGGCTGGCGGCTTAACCCCCATGTCCGGCGGTTGAGGGACGGAAAGTGCGTAGAAGTTGATCGGCAAAGCGGGCATATAAGCATGGCTGTGCTAGGTTCCTATGAAGTAATGGCGGTTTGTGCTAAGTAATTCGTAGGGGTGGACCATGCAGCGCAGGTAGGGGGCGGTATAAATGAGGCCGGGCACATATACTGCTCCACGAAACGACACTGTCGCACGTGTAGTTGAATAGACGCCCCCCCCCCCCCCCCCCCCCGCCGGGTCGGCCCGCCGGGTCGGCCCGCCGACCCGCCACGGCATGTAATATTTGTCATGCATCGCCGGGGTATGTGTGAGTGGATGCCCCGCCGCCACATCCCCCCCCCCCCCCCCACCCCCCCCATTTACACTTGTGCACTCATTAAGTTTGGGCTGGTTTCGGAGCAGTACATGTACGTATGTATATACATACAATGGAACGTAGGACCTGCGCGGAAAGAGGGGGGGCTGGCGGAATGCGTTGGGGGTGCGTAGAGTAGCGTGTTGGTGAGATTCGGGGTGCATCGGACGCCGGATGCCCATCCACCCAGCGTAAAAGACGCCTACGTAATATTCACACTATATATATTCACACGCAAATGTGTGAAAACCGGACATTCCGTGCCGGATGGGTGGGAATACGGCGTCCGATGCAGCCAAAACCCCAGCAACACGCTATTCTGTGCACCGCCAATGCACTCCGCCAGCACCGCCTCATTCTCTGTCGATTTCGAAAACGCCTTCACATTACCCACCGCTAATTGCAATTGCCACCGTGTAATGTTGTCACGATGTGCGCACACAACAACACTTACTACCGGTTCCGACGCGGATGGAGGCGAGGCTTGCGGAGTGCGTTGGGGGTGCGTAGAGTAGCGTGCTGCAAATAATTGGGGTGCATCGGACGCCGGATGCCCACCCACCCGGCGTAAAAGACGCGTAATATTCACACTTTATTAACACACAAATGTGTGAAAACCGGACATTCCGTGCCGGATGGGTGGGAATACGGCGTCCGATGCAGCCAAAACCCCAGCAACACGCTATTCTGTGCACCGCCAATGCACTCCGCCAGCACCGCCACATTCTCTGTCGATTTCGAAAACGCCTTCACATTGTCCACCGCTAATTGCAATTGCCATCGTGTAATGTTGTCACGATGTGCGCACACAACAACACTTACTACCGGTTCCGACGCGGATGGAGGCGAGGCTTGCGGAGTGCGTTGGGGGTGCGTAGAGTAGCGTGCTGCAAATAATTGGGGTGCATCGGACGCCGGATGCCCATCCACCCGGCGTAAAAGACGCGTAATATTCACACTGCTTTATTAACACACAAATGTGTGAAAACCGGACATTCCGTGCCGGATGGGTGGGAATACGGCGTCCGATGCAGCCAAAACCCCAGCAACACGCTATTCTGTGCACCGCCAATGCACTCCGCCAGCACCGCCACATTCTCTGTCGATTTCGAAAACGCCTTCACATTATCCACCGCTAATAATTGCAATTGCCACCGTGTAATGTTGTCACGATGTGCGCACACAACAACACTTACTACCGGTTCCGACGCGGATGGAGGCGAGGCTTGCGGAGTGCACTTGCGGTGCACAGACTAGCGGGAGACTAGACCCATTGTCGCTTATTTACAAGCACGGGCGGTGCTGCCAGACCTGATCGTCTACGGCCGATATAATATTCACACTATATTAACATCGGTGCACACCGCCGCACACCGCCGCACACCGCCGCACACCGCCGCACAACGCTGCGCGCGCACATTCGTCGCACACATTATCCCGGATTCACTCGCCGTATCCATTACGCCGTGCTACTTCAACAATAAACATTGCGAAATTACACCGACACAATGCCGCACCGACTAGCTCTTGACAATACGTGCATATAAATAGTAGTGGCGCGCTGCTCCTCGCCTCCGATGTGTCGTTGACTGCTGCGGAAGGCGGTCGTCGACTGGGTGTTAGTTTCTCCACCTCGGCCGCCCCCCCCCCCCCCCCCCCCCCCCGCCCTCCCCCCCCCCCCCCCCCCTTCACCGCTCACAGCGCCATGGCCGACCTCGCCCCCCCGGGCAAAAGTGGGCGGCGAGCCTTGTTGTCTCGCGTGTCCGCGCCGCCGGCATCGAGGAGGACGAGAAAGACATGAGGAAACCCGTGACAAGGTGGGCGCGCAACAAAACACTCCATCCTCCGCATTAGCACGCACCCACTCGTGGCTAACTTGTGCCGCGCGCAGGTTCGTCCGGGAGCGCCGTAAGGCCCACCTCAACGCCAAGGCTTCCACAGTGCCAGCGGCGCAACTCGTGGTGGCCGAGGAGGCCGCATCCTCAGCCGCTTAAAGGCGAAACGATTGTGGCTTGTTGTGGGTGTCTGGGCACAGGGGGCGTCCCGACGCGAAGGTAAGGAAGCTCATGGCGGCGTCGTCGACGGCACAGCCTCCCGGGGTGGTGAAGACACTGACGGATGACAAGAAGCGGAAGAGGCCAGTGAAGAAACGCCGAGGTAAGAAACTGACGGTCGCGGAGTCGGAGGCGGAGGCGGAGGCAGCGAGATCGTCGAAGCGGAGGGTCCCCCGGGCACGCAAGAACAAGAACAAGCAGTAGCCCCCGCCCCCTTTACCCCCCCCCCCCCCCCCCCCCCAGGCGGGAGCGGCTGGCGGCGAGGGGGGGCGGGGGGGGGCGGGGCGGGCGTGGTCCCCCCGCCCCCGCACCCCCCCCCCCCCCCCGGGCCACATTCCCCGATGGTAGCTGTCGCGAATATTGTAATTCAATCATTCTTCGGCAAACCGCTGCCTGCCCCCGCCCTCCCCCTCGCGAATATTTATGTAACGTGAGCACTCTTTGGCAAAACATGGCAGCCAAACCGCCCATCTGATGACCTTTGATCGGACGGCTGGCAGGCCCGTTCAGCAGTACTAGCTATAATGTACGCAAATTCCCCAGTGTTACCAAATACGTACGGCTGCGATTTGCGCTCCCATGTACTAATAGTCGTAGTTATCCACAGGACGACTAGGGTTCGTACTAGATACCCGGTACCAGCGTAATAAATATATCGCGTACTACCCGGTACTACACGGACAACCTTGTACCTTGTACGTCAGTGCCATGTACGCTTCACCGGGCTGGTACGACTACCAGAATGATGACAAAAAGGATTTATCGCCCGCCGGCAATAACGCCGGATGTACTCGCACGTAACTGGATGGACGTGCCGCCACCAGCAGCAGCCTTCACGGATAAATAATAGTCGCTAGTAGTAGTGCTTCGTCACCTGTATGTCACATCTGACTCTCACAGTGCGTACCCAAATGCCTATATTCATTTAGAACCGGTACCCGTCCCCCCCAAGCTGCCATCGGGCAGCTTCTTCGCGTAACGCGGTCTCGTCGGAATATCGGCCTAATGCCATCACCCCACACTTAAGTACCTCAAACCCCATAAAATGGTCCTCCGCCCACTGCGAGAAGTGGGCGAACATGGCATGCATGTTATCGAACGAGCCTGTGTCGTCCGCGTATAACTGACCCGGCACCCTTAGTGGTTGTCTTGCCGCTAATGTGTCGGTGAACCCTGGTACATCACACCCTAGATGTTCTACCCCATCGAATATATCGTTAATAAATATGTTAAATAGGATGCGGGAAGCGGGGCATCCCTGTCGGAGGCCACGCTCTATGGGTATGTATGGGGTCTGGTAGTGTTCCCGGGGCAACCCTGGCTCGACCCGTACCATACTATTTATGTATAAAGTTTTAATGAAGGTAAGCATTTGACCCGAGACTCCTATGGCTTGTAGTTTAAGGAATAAAAGCTCACGGGGTACGGTGTCATATGCCTTCTTAAAGTCAATAAAACCCGCGTACGTGGGTAGGCCTGCCGCTTGGCGACGAGCTGCGATATCGAACAAGCTGGCGACTTGCATGCGGCCCTCCGCATTCCGTATAAAACCCGCTTGCCAACGGCGGATTATCCCTTTAGCTTGGCAGACGTCTTGCAAGCGTTGGGCAATGGCGGTGATAATAAGGAGTTTCATAGCGGCACCCATAATCGAAATACCCCTATAATTGTCCATAACGGTCGCGTCGCCTTTCTTGGGCACCGATACTATGGCCGAGCTACGCCGCCACTGCTGGGGGATATAGTTCTTAGTCCATATCCCGTTAATTAAGGCCAGCAATGCCCTGCCAAAATGGCTATTTGTGGCGTATATCGCCAATTTTAAAGCCTCCGCAGTGATCCCATCCTGCCCTGGGCCTTATTAAATATTTTCTAAACGCCTAAGAGCCTTGACTAGTTCCTCCCAGGATATATGCCCGTTAATCCCGTTTAGTGCGGGGGCAATGGGTGGCGATGTACCGTGGCGGTGTTCCCACGCCGCACGGTATATCGCAACCCGCTGTGCCAGAGGGTGGGGGTCACGCAGCAGCTCCCGATGGTGCCGCGCCCAGCAGCACGCATTGATTTCGTCCGGCTCGCTCGGTATGAAGTACCCCTGATACCGGATCGCGTATTGGCTGGTCGTTCGCGCCCTCAAATGAGCCCTTGCCCTTACGGAGAGAGCGCGCCCTCTTCCAGAACTCCCGTCTCCACCCTTCTTAAATTCATGAGCCGCTTTTTGCACGGCCCGCTCCCTCTCGCGGCGGCGGTTATTACGTACTAGTGTCCGGACCCTATGCCGTGCAGCAACATAATGTGCCGACGCTCAAGCGGCATCCAGAGGCCCCCTAGTCCCCCGGCACGCCATATATAAAGGCCATGCGCCGACGATTAATCGCACCTAGGATAGACCGTTGCAGCCGCGGCCCTAGGCAGCGACGCCTGGGTTTGGTAAGAACCCCTACGTACCCCATATTGCCTGGATAAAGTGGTCGGCGCCGGTGTCCAGGGATCTCCCCCTCCCGAGGGCCCGCCGTCTACAGGTGGGTCATCTAGAGGGGTGAGCACCGCGAACGGATTAGCGGTGACAAAATCGTGGAACGTGTCATGCGCATAACATGGTGCGTCCTGCCTGAGTCGCATGTGGTGGTGCACCAGGTGCCGGAGGCTCTGCTAGGTGAGACCGAAGAAGTGATTACAAGGCTAGCAGCCCCTCACTGATGAGGGCTGAGCAGCCGGAGCTGGAGGACTACTGGTGGTGCGTACAACGCGCACATGGTCTTGATGTAGTCCTCGTATGCGCGCTCCAGCGCGCGCTTCTCCGCAGCGACTAAGCGCAATAGCATTGTAATATCAAACACACTGATTGTCAGACCTCAGTTGTCAACACCCCCACTCAATGCTGCAGCGCCCCAGCCCATAGCCCTGCGCGCATGTCTGTGCACGGCCACTCTGGGAAGTGGTTTGGTGAGCATGTCTGCAACCATCTCAGATGTGGGCAGGTATCCGATCTGGATTGTGCCCCAGAAAATTCTTTCCTTGACAAAAAGATATCTGATGTCGATGTGCTTAGTCATGTCACTGACGATGGAATTGTGACAGTATTTGATGGTGCTCTGGTTGTCTTGATGGATGTAGACCGGCTCGGCTGACACGCTGGTCGTATTACGATCAAGCAGCTCTCCCATCAGTTGGCGGAGATGTAGGGCATCCTCCACAGCGAGGCTGAGAGAGTAATACTCTGCCTCACAAGTAGAGGTGGACGACTGGCTGAAGTCTGGATTTCCAGCTAACAGCGCCGTGATCACCTAGAAAGAAGAGGTAGCAGACCTGGAGCGGCGAGATTCCAAATCCCCAGCATGGTCAGCATCTGCATAGCATATGAGCTGGAGACTGGCCGGTGACCCCCCAAGGTTTAGGCCATGTGACTGCGTGCCTTTGAGATAACGGAGGACCTTTTTCATAGCAGTCAGGTGCATCTGACATGGTGCTTTCTGCACCTGGCCCAGAATGCTGAGAGCAGCACTGATGTCATGTTTGGTGTTGCAGCCGACATACAAGAGGCTGCCCATCAAGGACCGGTAAGTTTCACGACCCTCCACTCCAAGTGCAGGTGACGGCGGCGCTGAATCGGGAAGGTGATTCTTGTAGTCAGTGGCCATGGGGAGTGCAGAGGGGTAGCAGTCCTCCATTCCAAACTGACGAAGAATATCGCCAATGTATTTCGACTGATCCATGGTGATAGTCCGCTTGGCTCTGTCCCTGGCAATGTGCATGCCCAAAAGCCACGGCAAATCCGTGACGGTAACCTGGAAGCGATGACTGATCTGCTGCTTGAAGTGGGTAGCCCACTTTACAGAGGTCGACGTAAAAGGCATATCATCCACGTACAACCCCAACATAGAAAATATTCCATCTTGATAGCAGTAGTACAGACATGGATCTTTACTGCACTGCTTCCACCCGGTCTGTAGCAGCCACCCACTGATCAGTTTGTTCCAATTCCGAGGGGATTGCTTGAGGCCATACAGCGACTTTATCAGTCTGAGTACCCGCTTTGTGCCATCATGAAATCACTCATGTTGGCGCATGTATACCTCTTCATCCAAATCGGAATGAAGGAACGCCGTGTCCACATTTAGTTGGTTTAGTTCCATGTCTAGGGCAGCAGCGATGGCGAGCATAACCTGGAGACTGGCCTAACGAATCACATGTGAGAATCAATGTCTCTGTGAAGCCAATACCGGCCTTCTGACTGCAACACTTAGCCACAAGCCCGGCTTAGAATTTTGCAACCTCGCCATTTGACCCACTTGCAGTTGACCGCTTTTCTGTCGGGTGGAAGTGCCACCATATCTACGTCCCATGTGCCATTAGCCACTTCAGCATTGTACTCTTTGGTTATGCCTTGCTGCAGCCACTCCTTGGCGTTGGGGCCACTGACTGCCTCTTTGTAGGTGGCCGGTTCTGGGACGTCACCGGCGGTCAAGAGTGCAACCACATTGCCATTTGACAGGTGTGCCTCAGCAACCAGTGCTCTGTCGTCCCCATCAGCAGATAGCATAGCTTGAAACTGATCGCAGAATCGCGTAGGCGGGCGTCGATCTCGCACTGGTATGTCATGTGCAGCATCTCCAGGTGACCTCCCAAGTGATGGCTTCGTATCCTCCACTGAATCTAACTCATCTGGGGATGCATCCGAGAGCACTGGCACATCGGATCCCACATCGGAGTCCTCGTCAGATTCCAGACGCACCGCCGCAAATGGTGCGGACCCCCCAAAGCCAGGTGTATGCTCGTCAAAGCGCACATGGACCGTGTTGATGATGATGCCAGTGGTGGGATTGTACACCTTGTACCCAATTGAGTCCTCAGCATAGCCGACCATTACCCCTTTGAATGCCTTAACATCCATTTTGCTGCGCTGATCATCCGGAATTTTCACAAATGCCGCGCATCCACATACTCTAGCAGCGCTAACATCGGCTGCATGTCCCGCCTCTAGTTGACATGGGATGCCGCCTCCAGGTCCAACACCTCGGGAGTAAATGCGCTCATGCACCCAGTTGGCGGCGGAGAATGCCAGAGTCCACATCCAAGTGGGCACATTCATTGCATGCATCATGGTACAGGCTGCCTCTCCGAGATACCTGAAAGCCCGCTCCGCCTTTCCCAACATGTTACGTTGATGCGGTGCTGTCCATTGTACCCCAAACCCCATTGCGGTGACCATGTCCTGCAAGCTTTCAGCGCAGAAAGTGGGATCTTGATCAAATTTTAGCATCGGGGCAAACGGTAAGTGCCCATGATGGCGCTGATGAGTGAACGTTATTTTGCGTAAGGTCACTGCCAGCTGCTTGCCCACCTCCTATGCAGTCTTGTTTTTCATGTATCTGAGCCACCGTTTGTTGGTGTAGTGGTCAGTGACAAGAAGAGCGTACCGCAGGCCATGAGGTGAAGCCATTCGCACTGGACCCCAAAGATCGACTGAAGAATTCTGGATTGGGCCATCATGTGGTTTAGCTGGTAGTCTGTTCTGAGGTGCCGCACATGCCTTATTGAGTAGGCAGTCATGACAGAGTTGACTGCGGATGCGAGACGGAAAATCAGGCACGCCAACGACCCCGTGGCCATGTTGCATATGAACACCGCCCATGTGTAAGTGACCGACTCTCTTGTGCCACAGTGCCGCCTCTGCATTGGCTTCGGACAACATCGTCACAGGGTCAACATTACTTACATTGCTACCAGTATCAGGTGCATTGGCATCACTAGCATCAGCACCAATGTCGGAATCGGCAGTTGTTGTCACGGCTGTAGCAGCAGCTGCTGCCCCACTCACTGCCTCTTCATGGTCGAGAAAGCGGTCCTCTAGTGCCAAGCATGATGTAGAGGCTATTGTTCACTTTCAGACCTACCATTCCTGCATCCATAACCACCAGACCATAATCCTTAGATCCAGGGTATATGAAGTCATAACCACGGTGGCGTTGCATCCATGACTGGCTGAGTAATCTGCCACAGCCACTCTTGGACAACAGAGCATGAGTGTAGAGTGTGGTGATATCCAAAAATGCATAACCTCCTATGGTAATGGGGAATGCCACTTTAACAACACTAATGCCCTCGATATGCACATCAACCCCTCCAACATAGCCAGAACGGTTGAGCTTCCGTAGGGATTTGAACTCATATCGGTATTCATTGCAACTGATATTGCAACCCCCATCCACAATGCCCCAACGACCCTGCCGTGGTGACGCAGAACAAACCGATGCCATTAGAGCGGTCGGTTCAGGTGCCACAGATTTAGTACTAGCGGTGGAAGGCTGATTGTTGGCCCCCACTAGATCGCTGCCGACAGTAGGGGTAGATGCGCTAGAGGTTCGTACCTCGTCGAGGTCTGATCCTTCAATCGGATCGTCCTCCTCGTCAGTTGTAGGCTCGGTGGAACCCTCGGCCAGGGCGGTGAGATGAGCCGTTGCGCCACCAGTGGGAAGCTTCGACTTGATGTTAAGGATACTCTTTCTCTCCTTGTTCCATGCCAACTGTTCTCCATTTGACGCCTTGCAGTCGGGACCTCGGTGGTTCTTAGAACCACACCAGGAACATCTACCGGCGAAGGGGCTAACACGTTTCCGAAGCTTGTTAGCCAAAAATGCTTGTGGTTGGGCTGGCTCCATGGTCGGACGCGAGCCCGATCTATCGTTGTCGACCCGTATGATCAAAGCCGGAGTTGTCTATCTGAACTAGCAGTCGCTCTTCGACTACGCGAGACTCGAGTAGTGTCCGAACGCCATCAGCCCCGGTGAGCACTGCGCGTTTGCACATGCCTAATACTGGGTGGTCACTCGGTAGGCACCCCAGCAGTATATTCCCGAGAAATTGATCGGAAATACAGTGTTGGCCGGGTGGCATCATACCGGCAACCGACTCGTTGAGCTTGTGCCACAGTTGGCGTTTGCCTTGGATGAAGTCCCCGACGCTTTGACCTGCGGTCGGATCATACTTGTCGGTAAGTCGACTGCCAATGTCAATGCTGCGAGCCACCGAGTATCTGTCCAGCTTGTCGTGTAGTGCTTGCCATGCCAACGCTCCTCGGTTAGGCGCATTCACATCGACTAGTGCAAGTTCATCCATGCCCTGCGTGGACGAGCTCATGCTCAACATGAGTAGGTTGAAGAGCTCATCCTGCAGTACACCATCGACTTCGTGATGTCCGGACGAGAGAGTAGCATGGTAAAGCAACTCTGGTGCTTTGATACCGAACCACGCGATAGCGAGGGATGTCCAAGTAAGACGACATCGGCATGGCCTTGGTAAGCTTGGCGAACGCCAGTTTCTCGCGAGAGAGGGCTGAAGTGTCACCTCGGGCTCGCCGCACTGAAGCCCGGCGCGCCGACTCCACCTGAGTGGGTGTTAAAGTGTGACGCCCGCTATCGCCAGTGGTCGGAGCAACTCGGTGAGTTGCTGCAGGTGTGTCCAATTTGGACTCGAGCTGACCGCACTTGTCGTCGACACAGGTGCGATGCCATTGGACCTCTTCCCTAAGTCGTGACTGATTCTCGCCAATGCTTGCCATTCCAACTTGGAGTTCCTTTATGGCTGTCAAGATTCGATCCACCCCCCCCCCCCCCCCCCCCCGCCGGCTCGTCGCTGGTGGCAACGGCACTACTACGGCTACCACGTCGTCCATTGCTCCTCACACCAGGCCCTCCTCCTGTGGTAGTCCGCAGGAGGGGAGTACCGCCAGGTGAGTGCATACCGGGAGGTAAAGGCGATACCGCCCTCGATTCACTGTCGGACATGTTGTCGACCAGTAAGTACCCAGGGATGCCTGATGTCACCAGTGCCGAAAGTACTCGTCAACCGTGCAGCACGCGGGACAACGCACGTGAGCGGTGGCCTCTCGGGGACCACACCGCCAGACCCTTCTCTCTGCTGAGGGAAGCCAAGCTCTCACGGACCCTTTTCGTACGTGGTCGATGCACAGTTGGACGCACGACATGCGTGACACCCGGCGCTGACGGAACAATAGCCATGCGTTGAGGCGTTGCGACTGACGTGCATAATATGAATGCCGCACGCGCCAACCCCCCCGATGCTCCCACATGCTTCCGTTGGGTACATGTAATGCGACCTGTGTGCAACTGATCCAAGGCGGCTGTCCCAGGGCTGATGGTAACCAATAGGTGGTGGAAGGTGTCGACGGCCTGTTGTGGTTGACTGCGCTAAAATATATATCGCTTAAAGAAAAAAATAACGCTTCGATACTCCGAGACTCCAGCTTCGAGCTCGGTTTACCGTCATCGTCGTTGCACGACGGACCCTTGTCTACAAGGTCTCCAGAGCGAGGCAAAAGCAACGTGTGGAACCATCCCATAACCTGTCATGCGCATAACCTGGTGCGTCCTGCCTGAGTCGCATGTGGTGGTGCACCAGGTGCCAGAGGCTCTGCTAGGTGAGACCGAAGAAGTGATTACAAGGCTAGCGACCCCTCACTGATGAGGGCTGAGCAGCCGGAGCTGGAGGACTACTTGCGCTACTATCTAGTGGTGCGTACAACGCGCACATGGTCTTGATGTAGTCCTCGTATGCGCGCGCCAGTGCGCGCTTCTCCGCAGCGACTAAGCGCAGTAGCATTGCATTATCAAACACACTGATTGTCCTAATATAATGTAATGTATAATGTAATGTAATATAATGTAATATAAAACCTCATTTGTCAACGGAACGGCTTCGGCCATTCAGAGGGAGAGTCATCGTGGGCCGGTTTGGGAATGGACCTTGTAGGCATGCGTTCATGCATGGGAGGTGGACAGGTATCCTCACGGATGGCGCCCAAATTGAAATTGAATTTGATTACAGCTGCTAGTCTGCTGCATCCACTGGCCCAGACTGAGTTGTTCTGAGGACCTGCTATCTCTGACCATGGCGCCCACGGGGAAAGAAGACATGACGGGGAAGTGATCGGGGGTGTCCCAAGAGTAGTCCACCCATGCCGAGGGCAAGAGAGGGGCGGGGGGAGGGCCTATAGTGGGAGACCTGCGATGAAGTGGTCGAGAACGCGGCAGCTGCCCCTCCGACAAGTACCGCGTTCGCGCGCCGATGCATCCCGCGGCCACATGGGCTTACCGCCGGGAAGGCAGCGCACTATGGCCAAGTATTTGTACATGTATTGATGTAACGATATTTCAGCACGCGTATTACTTACTGGTACGGCCACACCCATACGCCAATAATATTCCTTGTAACATACAGTACGCGCTACAACTCTGTATTTATCAAGATTCTAGGTGCATGTCCGTGGTGCCGAGTCGGACCGCTATAGGATAAATATCCAATGCCACCAACATGTATAGGAGATTAAATTCTGCAACCAATAACTGAATTCACCAAAAGCTATACGAGTAGAGCCATGTTTCACTAAGTACTGCTACGAGTACTTACACGTCTAGCAGCTCGCACCAGTAAGCTGCTGAGCGAGCCACCGCAGCAACAACCAAGCCAGCTGACTCAAGAACACCGCCCAACACTAACCATGTGCCCGGTGCAGCTCATATATCAACACACACTCAGAAATTCACCACACACACAGAACACCCACCGCTAATTTCCACAACCACCACATGCAACACCTACCCAATTACATGTCGGAGGGCATCGCAGCCCCCACCAATCATACTAGCCGGCTCAGCGGTGGACAAATACTGAGCACCACATAGCTATTCCGGTCAGCCCTCTTCCCCCATCTCACCTTGGTAGCTGCAAGCGGGACGCTTCGGCTGCCTAAGCTTGCCTGCTGAGCTCTGAATGGGATAGGCCTGACTTAGGTAGGGACAGCAGGGGGGCGCTGCTGTCCTAGCTTCAGCCCACTGAAAGGAGGAGAGGCTTGGGCACACTGGAGGAAGGCCGTTAGCTTGAGCTGTAATTACACCTAATGTTGTTCCTTTTCATGGTCAATAGCATGTCCTAAGAACAACTCAGTCTGGGCCAGTGGATGTAGCAGACTAGCAATTGTAATCTATTTCAATTTCAATTTCACCCGAGGACCCTCCTCCCCCCCCCCCCCCCCCCCCCCGCGCCCGCGGGATCTGACATGGGCACTAAGAACGTCTAGGTGTTAAGAACGCCTCCGTCGACGGTTCATGCCATATATATTTCCACGAGCCGGGGGCTTGAGTCCATCCTGAAAGTGAGTCGACGGGTGGCTCACATGACTGCGTGGATGATTTGAATTTTACGGGCGTTGACCGACCCGCCGTGCTGCGTTTTTGTTGTTGCTCCTGCAGCTAAGGACAAGGCGCTGCTGTCGGCTGTCTTTGATGAATGATGGCCGCGTGACACTGAGACGGGGACTTTTACCCTACGAAGAAGACGTCGAGGTAGTTTCCCATCGCTGCGTTCCCGTTCACCGAGCGGATCTGCTACGCTATCTTCAACTACTTTCCGTGCCGGCTACACAGCCGAAAGGATACCCTCAATGCGCGATGCCCAACACATCACACACTGCCCATGCGCTTGCACATGGCGCGGGAAGCACTAGCCTTGGACCTCGAGGGTAAGCATGGCATGCAGTGGCGGGGCTGGGGGCGCTCTTTGCTGTAGTGCTTTGGCGGTTTGGCCTGGCAAACGGCTGTCATGTGGGAGGCGGCGTGAAGTGTTGAAGTACGAGCCGCGATCAGTCGAAGTACGGACTGCGAGCAGTCGAATTACAAGTCGCGAGCAATCGAAATACATGGCAAAACATGGGGTATTTCGAAGTGTGGTTTGCGACCGGGATATTCTATATAAAGTAACGGACTCGTTGCTTTCCCCAGCTTCCATCTTCGCGACCCGCCTACCATGTGGGGGGGCGCGTCCGTCCCCCTCCCTCGCTTTCTTGGTGCTTGCTGTTCTTGCGGGTTGCCCTAGAAAGCACTGTAACACAAGCCAAGGCGCATTTTCGGCAATCCACACAGCTCCCTTAAAATGTCTGGTTGCGTCAAATTAGTACCCGGGTACTGGTACTTTACAGTATTATAGTCACAGCAGGTATAACTGGTATCAGAGTACCCGCCGAAATCTGATTTGTTTCAATAATCGTGGTGCATGCTGCGGGGCCCGTGCAGCCAAGCCAGCCCGCCCGGGCGCACTTGACATCACATCAAGTCAGGAGCCGGCATCACGCGTGAGATCACATTAGCACCGCGGAGTCTCGCAGTACAGAAGCGCAGTGCTGACAATCCGACGGCAGTCGGCCGGGCAGCGCCTCGGGTGGAGCAGGCCAGGGGCGGATGCCAATTCGCGTGTGCGGCTAGCAGCCTCAGAACGGCGCGCCGCCGTGTCAGCACTCACCGGCATACCCGTCCGCGTGCAATTGCCGGCGCGCAAAGGAGGACACCACCCCCCTGCCGCGCAAATCAAATCAAAACTGTTGGTGGCTCTTTGTTGCTCAGCGCGCGCCGGTCTGCAAAGCCTCCCTGCAGCAGCCGCTCGGTAACGTGTACTCGTACCAGTACTTGACAGTCGTCGGGTGTCACCTGCACCTGCGACGATATTTATAAATATCGCGTCCCTCCGGACGTGCTCGCGTGCGCCTCGCCCTCCGCCGCAATAGAGCCACCGGCCAGAGTGCTCCGCCGCCTGCCGGCAAATACGGTGTTCCAGTATCTGCGGTACCCGAACCGTGACGCAGGCGTACGCACTGCGTTGGCCTGGCTTGCCAGGTTCAGTTGTGCAGCTCTGCACCTGCGGTCGTGGTGGCACAGGCGCGCGTCGCGCGCGTGACCCTTTCCGTTCAACTGGCCACCGGCTCCGCCCTCGAGACTCCCGTTCCCGTTTTCAGGCTCGCGGGCTCCCCCCGGCGTCCCTCGCCGCTGTGCCTCAGCACGCCCGAAACTTCCCAGCGATGACTCCTACCCCACCCATGAGCTGCACAGTGGCGTCCTTTCCGCCCGCGGCGGGGGGGCAGGGCTCGCCTGCCACGCCCGTCCCATACCAGGACCTGCTCGTGAAGCGGCAAGACCAGTGGAGCAACTTCCCGGCCGGGCTGCGCGTGCTGGTGGCAGACAACGACCCCGCCTCGCTGCAGCAAGTGGAGAAGATGCTAAAGAAGTGTAGCTACCAAGGTGAGGCTGCGCTGCCCCTCGAAAGGCGGCCGGCACCCCACCCCAGCTGGCCACGTGCGCAGTGCGCGTGTTATCTTGATAACCCGAAAACGCGTTTTTTGGCCTCGTTTTATCCCGCTAGTCGTACATACCGGTCGGGGCCCAGGCAGGCACCGGCGGCCACGCGCAGACCCACACACCAGCTCACCCGTTGCTGCTACACTGATGCATGCTTTACGCCCGGTCCCCAACAGTAACACTGTGCAGCTCGGGGAAGAACTCCCTGGAGATCCTCCGCAAGCGGCGAGAGGAATTCGACCTCGTGCTGGCGGACGCAAATCTACCAGGTTTTCCCCCGCACCCTGTCTGCTCGAGGGGGTACACCGGTAGAATTAACCGCGACAATTCCGCCCGCTCACCGCCGCCTTCCCACGCCACAAGCGACGGAGCTGATTGTATTTCTGCTCCCGGTCTTTCGCCTGCAGACATAGATGGCTTCAAGCTTCTTCACGTCTGCCACACCGAGCTGTCCCTCCCCGTCGTCCGTAAGAGCCTGCTGCCCGCTCGACATCCACCTCGCACTTCAATATGCCATTCAGTCATCGTACCGTGCCCTGCCCTGCACTTCCCTGCCCTGAGGTATCCCAGTCGTATCCCGGCATGGGTTCTGAAAGCGCTCACCGCGCCCCCCCCCCCCCCCCCCCCACACCCTCCCCCCAAAATGTAGTGATGTCCGGCACCAGCGACACGCAGCTGGTTATGCGCGGCGTGATGGATGGCGCGCGGGACTTTCTGATCAAGCCCCTGCGCGTGGAGGAGCTCAAGGTGCTCTGGCAGCACCTTGTGCGCTTCACTTCGGAGATTACCAAGACAGACGCGCAGCTAAATGTTGTCAAGGTGGAGCTGGACGGCGGAAGGCCTGCGGGCGAAGTCTCTACGAGTCAGAACGGCTCGGTATGCCACAGCAGCCCATTTGAAGCAGCCCATTTCTTGTAGGGCGCGAATCATGCCTCGGCGCGTTTTCCTCCCGCCTCGCGCTGACTCCTTGTGTGCCCCACACAGCAATGCACCGAGCGCGAGGGCGAAGGCAATTCATCAAAGAAGCAGCGCATGAATTGGAGCGATGAAATGCATCAGCAGTTTGTCAATGCCGTTAACCAGCTTGGCATCGACAGTGCGATCCCCTCCCCCCCCCCCCCCCCCCCCACACCCCCCCTCTTCCTGCGACTGCGCTCCACTCTCCTTAAGAGTAATTGCGCTCGCCCACATGAGCTCGTGCCGGCCCTGCTGTCCTGCGCTGCTCCCGGGGTCCGCAGAGGCCGTACCCAAGCGGATTCTAGACCTCATGAGCGTGGAGGGCCTCACACGAGAAAACGTAGCCAGCCACTTGCAGGTCCCCCCCCCCCCCCCCCCCCCCCCCCCTTTCTCGGCATGTTGGGCGAGTGACTGGTCAACCCCTGCAATGATGGCTGAACCACAGAGCACTTCTGAGATGCATGTTCTTCTGCAGCTGCTGACCTATGCACCCCCTCCGCCACATCGGATTCCCCCCTCCCTGTCATCCTCCCCCAATGCCCCGCGCGCGTGCAGAAATACCGCATCTACTTGAAGCGCATGGCCAACCACCAGGAAAATGGGAAGCAAGCGGTGATGAGCACGGACACAATCGCCCGCGCTGAAGCGGCGTACCAGGGAGGCATGCCCCAGGGGCAGCAGATGATGCAGCAGGAGCACAGCGGCCAGGCGGTGCAGTACAGCCAGCCGCATGCCCCCGGCGGCCTGCACCAGCAAGCCATGCCCGCCCAGATGCACATGGGCATGATGCCGGCCGGCCCGCAGCCCGGCAGCATGCAGATGGCGCCGCACCACGTCATGCAAATGCCCAATGGGCAGGTGATGGTGATGCAGCAGATGGGGCCGCGCCCGGGGATGCCGCCCGGGATGCCGCAGCAGATGCTGGCCAGCTCGCAGCAGATGGGCATGCTTCAGCCCGGCATGCCGGCGGGTCAGATGTTGCACTTTCAGCACCCGCAGCAAGTGCACCAGCATCCGCCAAGCTCAGGGCCTATGCACGCAGGTGCGCTACGCCCTTCAATGAGTCCATGCCCCCCCCCCCCCCCCCCCCCCCCTCCGCCCAAGAAAAACATGCAGTAAATACACTCTGTTTTCGCATCAATATTTGATTTTAGCGACAAAGATAATGACCTGTGCATGCAGGGTTGGAAAACTTAACATTCACGCACCATACAAGTACATCATAGCCTTTGTATGTTGCAATATTAGAGGCCACTTTCAGAGTTTCAGTGGCTACCTCTATTGGCAATTCTGCCGCGTCTACGTGCCCACGTGTTGTTCCATTTAATTGGCCTTGCGGCTCGTCGCGCGGCGTGAAGCCTACCATGGTGCATTTGCTTTCCTCTTTGATGCTTATTGACCTGGTTTCTCCCCTGTGTCCATGTAGAATGTGTTTTTGGTGTGTGCATATCAGATGGGGTGCTGTCTTTTGATTGCTGCTGCACTCTCTTTGTGGCTGATGTAGATCTGTCTGACGCAGGGGGAGAGATGATAGACCCAGGCAGCATGCAGCGGTTGCATCAGCAGCCGCACTACATCGGCCCCAACGGGCAGCACATGCCAGCGCCTGCGATGGGGATGCCGTCTGGCACAGTCCAGCACATGGAGTACGCCTACAGCCAGCCCATGCAGATGGCTGGCTGGCCGGTCCAAGGCCAACCCGGCAACCAAGCCTAGGCTGCCACTTTGTTCTTTCTTCACGTAAACAGTTGTTAGATGCAGGCACAGTGCCGGATACCGAGCGCCTCTTGGCGATCCTTTACAGACATAATCCATCCTCACCTGTACACTACACCTTCCCCATTATACACCCATTTTAACATCAGGAAGCTCTCTCGCTCTCATCAGTGCAGTCGGAGGCTCGGAGAGGCAGGTGTGTGTTCGATGGCCACCAGGCAGTAGTCTTGCATTTGTGCTACATGTCTGTTGCCATTGCTGAGTTCATTGGGGCGTCGCTTTGAAGGTTCTAGAGGCCAATGGTCCGTATGAAGTTGATATCTCAATCCTGCGCTTCAACTATATCTCATGTCTTGCTAATACAATGGTCATTGCTTGGTGATTGGGTGTGTGCCTACTTGGCGCTGATTTTGGTGTGAGCATGGCGTCTGCATCCCGAATTGCCATCACCCAGCAGCAGCACCCTACTACCTTATGTACCCAGCATGCATACAAACAAATACGAACATTGGCTTGAATTAAAAATTGTATTGGATCATGGCTATTCCAAATACAAAAATCATTTCCACATATGGTACTACATGCACATGCAAATATGCAATATAAATTTTTATATGTGTATGTAAATGCAGTTTGGGGCAATTTAGGCTGAGGAAAAATGCTGAGCGAACAGGAATTTGCTGGGGGCAGATATGCTCAGTGGTGCAGGAACGTGGGATGATGCATTTGGAGGGAAGTCATGGTAGCGTAATTGATTGATTTCAGCACTATATGTTTATTATACACATACACCTATAGGTTTAGAAAATGTTTAAATTTACTGGCCGGGCCACAGGCAGGTCAGAGGAATGGTGAGGCCCTGGACATCCACTGAGTCAGGGGTGACGCAGGTGCCAATGTTGGTGGAGATGTTGTTGGCGAAGGGGCTGGCCAGGTGGTCGGCCAGGCAGGCCAGGGGGCCCTTGCCGGTGGCCTGCGCCTGCAGGACGAAGCCCATGAATGCTACCATGGCGATGCGTCCGTTCTTGATCTCCTTGGTCTGCATCGTCTTGAGGTTGCCGCCGGACATGTTCATCGGGTCAAAGATACCGCCGGGGTAGCCCATCTCGGTGTTGGGCACCTTGTTGCCCTTGAAGATGGGGTCCTGAAAGAAATATTAATGTACTGAGTCCATTGGCTTATATAGTAACCACAGTAATCGCATTCTAGCTTCACAAAGCCTTATAATGGGATCAATTAAGGGAGATGAATCGCCCACCTCGTTTACGGAACCGAAGTTCTTGTAATCCTGCCAGCGGCGGACCTCCACCCAGTGCATGAGGATGAACTCCCACGCAAGGATAGCGCCCATGTTGTGGATGGGGGCGCCGTCAGGGATCTTGGTAGCCGCGTCGTAGAAGAAAACGTCGGGGTTCAGGATTTCCTGGCCCAGCACGCCGGCGACGCCGAGCATGGCCCAGCGGGCGTGCACGAGCTCTGCCTGGCGGTACCTATTAGACACGAAAGGCAGCACATGAACTCAACCGCCTGTTTGCAGCTTGCGGCGCACGGTCGAAATAAATGATATGGCATAAGTAACTACCCCGCGAAGTCGCCTGTGCCTCGGCCGTATAAGTAGGCGTCGAGCTTATTGCCGAGTTCAAAGACAGGCACATGCATGGAGGATGAGAGCTAGATGCATCAGGGTGCTCCTCATCGAGATAGCGAAGTCGGAGCTGTTGTGGGTTTTAATGCGAAACTGCAGCAGGACACCGCTCTGGGAGAGGAGTTCCATAGTCGGAAGTTCGATATAAGAGCACAGCCGAGGGCTCGCGATTAGTGCGCCAAAATTCAGTGGAGCGCACTCACCAGCTGAGGGCGACGGGATCGGAACCAAGGCCCAGAGGGTCCCAGCCGTAGTCGCCGGCCAGGGAGCCGTCCAGGTAGGCCGGGGCGATCACATCGGGCGCCCACAGCTTGCGGTCGGCGGCGGCGGTCACCACCACGCGGGCGCGGCTGGCAGGGGTGCGCGAGCGCACGCTGGCGATGCCGCTGCGGGCGCCAGCGAAGGAGCTGATTGCGGAGCTGAGAGCGAAAGCCATGATGAACGGAGCAAGAACGGGGAGGGAGGGAGACGGAAGGGAACGAGCACAACTGATGGGCAAGAGGTGTGGTCGAAGCGGAATATATCACCGCCACAGCGGCTGGGACGTCCCTGCCGGACGGTCGTGCGCGGGGCGCGCAGCGAACCGAATGGGCGCGCTGGCAGATACGCGTCCGAACTCGCTCATTTATTTCGTTATTCGTCGCTTTAGATAGGGCGACGGGCGATTACATATTATGCAAATTCTATATGTATCCGTGTATAATCCAAACTTACTTCGCCGACATATTGATACTCGGCGCAATATCTTCGTATCCATGGCCAATCAGAAGCCATCATTTCTTGGGATCGCAAGCAATCATATCGCTGATATGGCCGAGCAGATTCGGAATCCTCAGCATCCGATTCGCGTGATGATGCCTATCTGGCACAGGAGAAGTGTGTACAACGTACTTTGAGCTGTAATCAGCACAGCATATCATGCCGCAACATAAAGTGATACGAGGATCCGCAAAACACCGGTGGACACAGGAGCTAAAAGTACAGGAACCTGTAGTATGGTCACAACGTTATAATTCAACACTACTACGAATGCGACTACTGGGACCGCCGTCCGCCGTCCGCCTGCTGATTATGCTGACATGACGATATATCCCGGGAGACAGGTACCTGGGTACTGTTTAAAAACACATTCTGTACCCAGTATTTTAAATAAACGAGACAATATCATATTATGCGACGACATACTGTGTACGAGTACAGGTACGCGGGACGAGTGCAATATTTCCTGTAGGTCGTCGTCTCTACCCTGGAAATGACCTAACAAGGGTTTGGTTGCTGAGAATTGAAAGCGCAGAACGAACGCGCTTCCGCGCGCGCCACGACCCTTGCTCTCATCTTCCATCTGTCGGCGGCGCCCATTGCGCCGGACGAGCGGCAATTGCGAGTCGCCGGAGCCTCCCCAGGCTTCATCAGACGCGGCGGCAGTTGCTTTTCGTGTCGTGCCGAATAATATCAGTGCGACCTACGAGTAGTTCGGGTCCACCGCCGGGCGGCTGGTGGCATACCAGAACACACCCGCATTCGTGATGCCGGAGGAAACAGGCCTGCGCTGATTCTATGTCAGGTGGCGTCCCAGTCCACTGAGTCCGGAGCGTGGCACAAATAAGCAGGTCCGCGGCTCAACGGGACAACAGCAGGAGGACCGCCGCACCGTCACGCCGCGCCGCGCCTAGACAAGGCTTACAGGCGAGCAGACCAGCGCCGCTTCGCCGTCACAGTTGGTGGTGGTGGCGGCCGGATGTCCTACAATGTGCGGCTGGGCTACCTCTTCAGCACGGCGGAGACGGCGTCGATGAGCACGCGCTCCGGCGACGTGCTCAGCGTGTACATCCTGCTGCTCACCGGCAGCCGCACCGATGTCATTGGCTACATCCAGGGCGTGAATGGCTGCCTGCAGGTGCCGCGTCCCTCCCCCCCCCCCCCCCCCCCCCCGGCCCCCCTCCCATATTGAGAGGGTGATTTGGAAGATTCGCTGCCGCGATTCACATGGGTAGCTCACGCTTGTGGCGCCCCCGTCTTGCGGTCACCGCATGGCTAGCTCGCAGCCGCGCTCCCGTCTGGCTGGCTGTCCGACAAGATACGGAAGGACCGGGTGCTGCGCCTCGCCGCTGCCATCGGAGCCGCTGCAGGTGCCTTGCCCCCCCCCCCCCCCCCCCCGCCCCGGGCCACACACGCCTCTTCTGCCTCCTCTTCCACACGTATAGGCATTGTTCTAGGTGGCTATGGCATCACGCCAGACCAGCCCAAGCCCCAGTTGATCGGCGCATCAAGTATAGTGAGCTTCCCAGCGATACGGCGATGCTGGCTCGGGGGATGCTCTATTGGTCCGGGCGCTGACAACCGCCCTCTCCCCTCGTCCTCCCCCCCCCACCACGGCACGCCCCGGAATGCGGCAGCCTTCTGCATGGCGTGGGCGCTCTACGTGAACAGCTCCATCTACTGGCTGGCCAGCGGCATGGCGCTGCTGGGGCTGTATAAAGGGGTGTTCAACCCGCCCATGGAGGTACGTGCAGTCGCTGGGCAACTGCGGCCTTGGGGGGGGATGGTATCATGATGCAGTAGTGTGAACTATCAAATAAACTCAACCCTAGGCTGCACTAATGCACCCCCACAAACATGGACTCTCGTTATTGAATGTCGCCTAGCTGGTCCTGGCACGGCTCCTAGCACGGCTTAGTTGGTGCTACGGGGTGCATAATCAAACGCTAAGTTCCGGCCCTTACCCGTACATTTAAACTTCCGGTATGATGACGCATCCACCGCGAATCCGGATTGTTGGACAACTATACAGCACGCGCACTTATCGCCGACTCGATGCCGCAAAACATTACATGTTTTAGGATCGGCAGACTCAATTAAATGGCGCGATGCATTATGGAAGTCTGCCATTCGCCATTCATCATCATTTATAACCCGCCAGCTGCTTGTCTCACCGTGCGCCGCATGCCTCCCACCACAGGCCATCTTTGCCGACTCGCTCGAGTCGGGGCCGCGCCGCAGCGAGGCGTACACCAAGCGCTACATCCTGCAGAACTGCGCCAATTGCCTGGGCCCGGTGCAGAGCCTCATCATGTTTGCGCTGCTTGGCAACCAGTGGACACTGGGCGACTCGCGCGTGGTGCTGCGTGTGGGCATCACGCTGCTGCTGGCGCCCATCGTGATGCTGCTCTTTTTCGACGACCGCAAGACGCTTGGTAGGGCTCCCCCCCAATCGCGCCTTGCCACACCGCACCACCAGTCAATGGGGTCCGAAAAAAAAGTCGTGAACTGTTTTGCAGCACTGAGTCAGAATATCGTCAGTGATGTTCGTGTTATTGCATTCTGGTGCATTCCAAGATTTATACTGTTTTTTCCTCTTGGAGCGCGTGGGGGAGGGGGGGGCAGGGGGTCAAATACAACGATAATATGCCGCGGACCCAGAGCTAGGTTATTTCCCCTGATATTTCCCCAGAATTTCCCTGATATTTATGCATGCCCACGTAATCACGCGTATATATATCCACTCCACCCCCCCGGATAACTCAACGTGAACCAACTCATGCTGTAAATAGGGGCAGCCTTCAAACATGCCGCGCTTGTTGTCGGCGCCAATGGTCGCTTGCGCACTTAGATTGCGGAGCAGCATAGCGTATGGGATGACAATGGACAAATTATGTTGAAGTTTTTCGTTTACTGCTGGGCTTAAAGCATATCATTGCAACATGATTTGTATGCCATGAAGACTGTGATTGTGATTAAAGTACCGCATTGAATTGATATGGCCACTGCAATATTGCGCTGTTATTGCAACTCATAATTGTTTTGGCACAGTTGGCTCTAATTAATATCGTGCGAGGAAGTGAAAAAGTTACATGGAAATGTATCGGAATGCAAAACGAAAACGAATGTCTTTACACAGTATTGCAAGACAAGGAAATGTTGGACTAGAGAACCCAGTGAAATGTTGCGATACTCCTGTCATCTTCTCCCAATTGTTACATGTCCTGTCGAAAAAGACACATTCTCTAATTCTATGCCATGCCATACCATGCCATGCCGTGCCGTGCAATACCTAGGATTGTGCATACGGGCTGATGAGTTACGGTGCTCAACTTTATCAAGCCGTCTTAATCAAGTTAACTTGAGTGACCCCCTGAATTCACGGAAATTTTTCTGGTCGCGTAATAATATCCAGGTTAGGGGGAGGGGGGGCTTTTACTTCATAATGCATCTCAGGCGCGCCAATTACATCAACCTCGGCATGTAGCGTAAACATTTCGTACGGTACCATATACATCTGTCATGACCGGGAAATTTGCAAAAGCTGACAGAATCTGCCATTATTAGCCTATGTAAGTTTGCCGCTGAAGTCCGCTTAAGTCTCAAACGGAACTTTACTACAGTCATGTTTTATCAGGAACTGAACTAACTTGACGTAATTAATTATGTTTAGTCAGTTCCAAATGGACTAATGTGCAACCCTCGCCATGCCATGCCCCCCCCCCCCCCCCTTCCCTCAAACGCGGCCCATGCAGGCCAGCGCAGCGAGTCTCTGGGCGAGCGAGCGCGCAACGCCAGCGCGGCATCGCTCGCCAGCATGGGCAGCGAGGGCAGCCGTGCGCCGCCGCCAGTGCACTGGAGCCGCGACTCCTCCATCATGATCCCCGCCATGATCACCCTGTCCGACCTCTGCGCAGCACTGGCCTCCGGTGAGAACCCCCCAGTCTCCTCCGTATCCATGGATTCGGTTGTAAGAGATCCCCCCCCCCAATCATTCTTCGGGTTTGCTACATACTTTTGTCGTTGACCCTCCCCCCCCCCCCCCCCGAAAAGAGAGGATAAACAGGGTTTATCTGGGAATCCATCAGAAAACACCAAGAAGAATGCGCAAATCTTCCAAAACTGCCAAACATTTCCAGTCATTTCTATGACCCACAAGCACAATGACGCGTGTATACAAGGGTGTGTACATGTGTACAGGTATCCCGTAGTACACCATACCGGGCATACCCCGACCACCCAGATAATTTATAGCGCCGCATAATAAGGAAATATCTATGTATTATTTGAAAATTGAATTTCGTGTCACAAACATGAAGCCGGCCATCTACGGAGGTACCACCATGCCAATTCGCGTCTGCTGGCGGGCAACTGCGCAAAGGCATACTTAATAATACGCGGGACGCTTGTAGTGAATACTGCATGGAGCGGGTCGCAGTCCCACGTCAAGCTGATTCCCGGCCTGAAGTTGTAGTACCCCAGATCCGCACTCGGCTCCTCAGGCCGCTTCGCTCTAAGAGCGAGCGTTTTCCCCTTTCGCGCGGCAGGCATGGCTTCCAAGTTCTACGCCGTCTTTTTTGTGCAGAAGTGCGGCCTGAGCCCCATCTACTCCTCCGCCCTCTCCATCATGGCGCCCCTCAGTGTCAGCCTCTTCTCCGCCGCTGTCAACAGCATTGGCAGGATGTGGGGTACGCCGCGCCCCGTCTTGGCACATACACTGCATGCTCACCAAAAAGGGCTTTAGCTGGTCACCTTGGAGGTCCGGTGATGTCCTTTACCTACCTTTGGGCGAGCGAGCCGGACGGTCAAACCACACCACACCATACCATACCATACCATATCATACCACACCATATGTTCACCACACCCATAGGATATTTAACGCCCTGGCATTACATTGGTTCCGCGTGTCGCAAACGCTATGAATTTGTTTGCAGTACCGAGTCGGAAGATCCGCCGTTCAGTTTAAGTGGTTAATTCTGATAGATTTCCAGATGGTGGCATTTTTTCTGTTACTCCGGGGGGGGGGGGGGGGGGGGGCACAAACAATTAACGTGTAGCGAATCTTAGTCAGGGTTTGGTATGTGCGTTGAGGTACGCATGTGTCGCTGCAGCATGAGGGCTTTTCTGTGACGGAACCGACGCAGCCGGCCGACAAGAAGCCAAATTGGAAGGAAGCAGTCACGCAGCTCTCGGTGCCATGGGTCCATTGGGACATGGCTAAACTGCTCTTGATGGCTTGCACGTCGATAATACTACGAGTACTGTAGCCACACATTGGGGTCGCCATATATTGTTGTTTGTGGCCTCCCCTGTGGCAGAGAGAAACACAACAATTCATCTTATCAGGACAAATACCAGATACTCCTCGATAGCTTTTGGGATTTCCCGCCACAGTATTCCACAACACACTCATGCACAATCATCAAATGGTGGTGTTATTGCTCTTGTGCCGGGAGCAGATTGTTTGGCTGTGCGAGAAGGCTGTCATGCCTCAGCAAGCCCGTGCCTGCGCGGCACAAGTCCACCGCGCCACCCCCCCCCCCCCCCCCCCCCCCTCCCCCTTGAACGGAGGCGCTGACCCCGCGCATTGACGCGGCGGCGCGTGCCCGTCCACAGAGCCGTTCGCCATCACGCTGGTGACCAAGGCGCTGGACTTTGCGCTGCTCGCTGCCATGGCGTACCTCCCCGCCAGTGCCGCCACGCGCGAGCCACTGGTCGTGCTGCACCTCCTCCGCTATGGCGTCGCCAACTCCTCGCGCCCGCAGCTACGCAGCATGATGATGAATCATGTGGACAAGGTGCGGTGGGAGGCTGGCCTGTGCGAGTGGAACAGTTGCATCTTCGGTCCCCTTTACCGTAGTATTTTATGGAGATGCGGCTAGCTGTTTTTCGAGAGGATAATATGAAATGTCAGCAAAGAATACAAGACTTTCATCCTGGCTCGGAATGAATAGATTGACTATCATGCAGACATATTGCATTGTATGGTAATGATATTATATTATCATTATTATTATACAATATTACATGAATATTATATTATAAATATTATAAACAAATAGGTTGATAGGTTTTGCATAGGCAAGCTGGGCGTATATTTTTCCAGGATAATGTGGCTGCTTTCGGATGAGGTGTAAGGTTGGGTACCCGTAACGCGCAAGAATGTACCTATTGATTGATGGCTTGGGCCACAGTCTTGACCGAATTCTGACATTTGAAAAGACTTTAAAAGACAGCACAACCCCCCCACCCCCCCCCCCCCCCCCCCCCCGCCATGGATTTTCGCGAACATCAGATGCCCGGCCTGTCCCGCCGGTGCTCGCTGGCCTTCTAAGAATCTTGTTTGGTGGGCGCAGAAACACCGTGGCAAGTGGGGCGCTCTGGACAGCGTCAGGACGGTCTCATGGTCGGGAAGTGCGGCTCTGGGCGGGTGTGGCCCCAAGCTCAAACGCAGTCGCGACAGGCGGGCGTGCATAAACCCCCTCCCATCCCAAACTGAGCCAAAGTAAATGTGTGTGTGTGTGTGTGTGTGTGTCATGAGTGCTCACACAACCGCGCTGTGTGCATTGCTGAAGTGTCCATGTGGGCCGGTTCCCCTCCCCTGGTCTCTCAATTCGATATTGGGTCAACTACTGCCGTACACAGTCGAGTCTAAACACCCACAGCGTGTGGCTATAGCAGACATGCGTGCACACAGCGTCTCCTCCGCTCAATCTCAAGAGGGGAGCGCTCACGCGCCTGTGCCTGTCCGCCGCGGCTCCCATCATGAGCGCATGCAGGGCGCTCATCCAACGGTTTGGCTACCAGAACACATTTCTGATCAGCGCCGCCATGAAGCTCGCGGGTACACCGCCTGTTTCCCGTCCTCCCCTACGCAGTGTCCCGCCATGGGAGGTATAACTACTGCGGCCATCGATGCGTTTCCCGGGTCGAAAACAGCAGTTACTTGCTGTTTTACATTGATCTGGGACATGCGTGCAGTTTTCATGCCAATTTTCCTGGGGAGAGGGACTTTTCTGGAGGAGTACATTTCCCTACATGTTCCTGCATGTAATTATTGTTACTATCATTAATTTCTTTTTTACTGCATTTAATTATTGTTACCATACTTTGTTTTATAATTATTTTATAATTGTCATTATCTTCTCCTCGCCGCAGGGGGGTGGGGTAGTAAAACACAGCAAATGAAATTTTGCAACCCCAAACAGTGGTTTGCGGTACTGTTGTTAAAGTAATTAAGTCATTTTTTTGTCGCGCAATTACGCAATTTAGTGTTTTCCACCATTGAATGGACATTCCATGCTATGTGCATGGTGTGCTCTGATAGGTTTCCACGTGAATGCAGTTGTAGTTCCTTCTCCGCGAGGGGGGCGCGAGCAGTACTATGTAGAGAGCAGAGCGTGGTCAAGGCACCTGCCCTCCGGTGCGCTGACACGCACCGCCGACCTTGCGCGTGGTGGCCCCAGGGTGGCTGCTCCTGCTGGCGCTGCTGCCGCTGGTGGGGAGCGGGTTGCGCAGCCAGCCTACGTCGGGGGAGACATGCGGGGCGGATGAAGCGACGTGGCCGGCTGAGGGCGCAGCCGGCGAGGGGGCGCCGCCGGGGGATGAGGAGGCCGGGTGGGGCGAGGCGGAGGCGGGGGGCGATGAGGTTGCCGGACCGGGCGGCGCACTGACGGAGCCTCTGCTTGCGGGGCCGGAGGGGCGGTAGCGACCGCTGGGTTGCCTTGCGGTGCCCGCACTGCCTCGCAGGTGCGCGCGCCAACTCTGCCGACAGGCAGAAACACCTCTGACGACAAATTCGAAGCTTGTTGCAACAGCAGGCAGGGCAGCGCCACGTGGACTGCTGCGTCACGGCCCGGCTGCGTGAACACGCATATGGTCAGTGAGGCCCGTCTCGTGCCGCCTTTTGAAGGCCAATTCCCATGACAACACCGCGCCAGCAAGCGGTCGCCAGCCGCTTCGGAAAAGGTCCGCGCGGAGAGGGGAGCCGGGGAGTTTCAATCCAGGCCGTGCATTATCAGAGTTTGGGACCGAGATCACCGAGTTCGGGCCTAGGGTGGCCTAGGGTGACTCGATCCATTTTGGCGACAAGTCCGTGAATGACGTCATGCGAAAGGCCGCTGTCTAAACAGGCGCTCAAGTGATGCAGCGTTCAGAAAAAGCTATGAACCTCTTGGGACCACAATTTGATTGGCCAGGCAGGAGGATGGGGCAATGGCTCGTGTCGGGTGGGAAGCGGTGCAGCGGCTGCAGGGGCGGTGATCCTTCTTGTGCGGTTTGGATGGGCAGGTACTAGTAACTGCGGTGATTGACACACACGATTGTTGGAACATGTGTGGCGTGCATGCCACTTGGTGTGAATTTCCGGGGCGGGTGACGGCTTCGTGGGCACGTTGGGAAGATAACGAGTGCGCCAACAGAGGCACCGCGGCAGGAAAAGAGTGGGGAGGGGACTGTCTAACATGATGGTGGGTACGTACAGGCCTCAAGAGCATCCTTGGAATTTCAGCCAGGGAGTGCATAGAAAAGGGGGCTGGGGGCAGCCGGTGCTTTCTGCATGCTGTCGGCCGAGACAGCCAGGCACACGATGATCCGCGTATGCTAAAGCGAATGTTTGGCTTGCGGGCGGAACGCAAAGTTACGTTCCCCGGGCGCCAGCCGGCCCCTGCCCATGCGCTTGGTCCACGTCGTCTGTGGGATGTACCTCGTGCGCGAGTGCAGCTTGTGCGCGTCGTAGTAGGTGGGGCCCATCTGGTCGCGCCCATGCGCGGCCAGACAGTAACCCAGCTCGCCCGAGGCCATGCGCGCCACGCGGTCCTGTAAGCGCCGCGCCTCCTGCGTGCCCTTCCCCTGCGCGCGTCGCGGGGGGGAGCCTATAGTCACGTCTAACATCCAGGCGCGCGCCCTCAGCCCCCCTGAAAGCTCACCCCCCAATTGGGGTCGTCGCGGGTTGCGAAAATTATGAGTTGGTTTGCACCGGGTGTTCCGTTTCGTGGTCATGGTTTGTTCTGACGGGTTTACATCTAAATGCAGCTTTCCCTTGAATAATATATCCAAAGCATGGTCACGGTACGTGTGAAGGAAGTGATGTGTGTGTGTGTGTGTGTGTGTGTGGCGGGGGGGGGGGGGGGGGGGGGAGGTTAAAACGTTTGTATTAGTTGAAGGCATAAACTGCCCACTTTCAATTCGAAGTTGTGACAGCAAAAACGCCTTGTGCCAGCCGAGCTCATGGTGGTTCGCGTGACCTGGACACTTAGGCTACCATATAAACAATGCGCTTTACCGTTGAGGACTGTCTTCAATGGTTCCGGCTGGAGGAAACCCCCCCCCCCCCCCCCCCCCTCCCCTCCCTCCCCCCTTCAATGTTGATATTTGAGGCCGGAGGGAAGGGGGGAGTAAGGGGAAAAGATTGATGAGTACGTACATTGTGTGAAGCACAGCTCAGAGCGCATGACATAATCAGATGGGCTAGGAGGGGGAAATGTGTACGCAAGGTCACGGTTGTAGACAAGCCCCTTCTTCAGGATGTCTGTGCAGTATAATGTTTGTTCCTCCCCAGCTGGTTTAATTGCATACATATGACCACAAAAAGCGTACATGATTCGGCTGGCGATCAAAGTGGGGGCTGTGATGCTCTCAACCCACTTTCGATCCTCTCCCTTCTCTCTCCCTCTCATTCTCTTTCTCATTCTCGTTCTCTGTGTATGTCTCTCTGTACCATAACATACAGTGGCTAGATGTTCACAACCTGTCGCCCGCGAGCGGCTGCAACGGAGGTGCGCACCGTGAAAAGCTTTTTGGGTGCCGTCCAACGGCTGCGCCGCGGTTTGAAGTACCCAGGCTTGCATTCGCTGCGGCGCAACAGTCCCAAACCCCGGTACCGTTAGCTTTGAGGGGATGAGAGGGGGCGGAGGGGGGGGGGGGGGGGGTGGCTTGCGAGCGGGTGTGACAGGATTGCAGCCGCCGTCGGGCGCACCAGTCGTTGAAGTCCTTCACGCAGGTAGCGCCCTCCCTGACGCAGGAGTTCTTCGGGCACTCCCAGTCGCAGCCTTTGCCGGCGCCCGGTACCACCTGCACGCAGCTGCCCTTACTGGGGTCCCAACCCATGGCGGCCGTCAGCTGCCGCGCCTCGGTACGGCCGACCAGCATGAGCAGCCCCAGCGCCAGCAGCGCCGCTGCCTGCCGGCCCGACCGCCGCCTCGGGTGTGCGGACATGGCGCCCCGGGGTCGAGGGTGGGCGACTGTCGTCGGTCGACCGGCGCGGCGAGTGCGCACTCCTTGGCGAAGCAAGCGAGCGACCCCCAGCCGCGCTGCGCTCCGTAGTCCTGTCGGTACGTGCCAGGTACGAGGGAAGAGCCCGGTACCCTATATAATTGGGGCTTTCAGGTGGACCGTGCTTCGGCGTGCAGCAGCGTGTTGTGGTCGCTGGCTTTGCGGTCACCAAGGACTAGCGACTATTTGTAGCCGGAAACCGTGGACACCCCCGGCGGACTGACGTGCATGGCAGTATGCTTGCCCAGCATATTCGCGTGTCGGACATGTCTCCGAAAGCGCGCGAGCGCGCGGCAGAATCCTCGTAGACAAAACCGCGCGCATCGACGTCGGGTGCAGCACTGCAGCCCTGGCGCCATCGGGCCAGCGGCTACTACCCATTCCCGCATTCCATGTCATCAACCGGGAGACGGGTGCGAGGACGGGCGCATAGAGCCATACCCGCGGACTAGCGGAAGAGTTAGCGACCTGGGTGCGGGTGGCGGCAATGCGCGCGAGGGATGTTCACGAGCGGGTCGGTGAGTACTCGCGTATATAAGTAAAAGTAAGGATAGGTTCGCCCCGGGACATCGGCTGAAGCCCCCCAGCACTTCAGACCTCTTGCGCGCTAACTGCAATTGTAGGTCTGGCATAGCCCGTAGATGACCGTAGACCATTGCCCCACTCGAACGCCGAAGGGCTACTGCATCGACCGGGGAAACCCAGGACACGCATGGACGATTTGTTTTTTCCGCCCCCGGGACAGGACTGGCACCAGTGAAACCCCTGGTGAAACCCTTGCAGCGTCTACGACGGCCGTTTTGGCAGCAATCCAGTGACGGAAAGCCCTGGGTAGGCGACGCTCCGTTTTAGTAATCAAGCAAATTGCCAAAGCATTCTGCAAAACTAATTAAAGGCCAGTGACAGAATTTCCAACACTGTTGGATCACAGTCTAAAACGCATGGACGATACTGTATATTGCCGAAAATATCTGCCAAGATTCGATACCCGGACCTCTCGTGTACGAGACGACCGCTCAACTGAGCGGACAGGGGATGCGTCGCCTACCCAGGGCTTTCCGTAACTGGATTGCTGCGCCTAAACGGCCGTCGAAGAGACGCTGCAAGGGTTTCACTGGTGCCAGTCCTGTCCCGGGGGCGGGAAAAAAGGATGTTTCAAAGTTGAGTCTGGTTGTGCCAAAAAGATCGCGCAGGCTTTTTTACACAGACAAGAGCCGAAATTGGCAGGAAGTTATAGTATTGAAATCGTGGAGGGAAAACGGTGTCAAGGGGGGGGGGGGGGGGGGGGGGCTGCTTGTAACGCAGCGAAACCTGAAAGATGGCAGGCTCAGCTGTTATAGCTGCTTTTATGTCTACTCGTGCTCCACCCAAAAGGGCGCAACGACATGCATGTGCCTAGTTCCCATATCACTGAGCAACACTTGTAGCCGAAAAGCGTTTAGGGCAAGGGAGGAAACCCCATAAACTAGTTTAGATCATTTCAAAGTTGAGTCTGGTTTTGCCAGTCGTGAGCGAACGTAGAGCGCGGTGGATTGACGGAGAAGGGGTAGCACCAAGTCATGAAGGGGGCACCGGGAAGGCCACCGCTGCGGAGTCCTATTAAACTTGGAAGTGGCGGAGGGGCGCGATGTGACCAAAGAAGAACCCCGCGCAAGGTGAAGGGAGAACGTTGGGGTCGATGTAGTCCGGAATGACGTCGGAGTTAGTGGCCCAGCCGCCTTGTTTGGTAGCGAATGTGGGAGAGTGGAGCTCCGATGGCGTTAGCGGCAGACGTTGCCCCCTTTCGAAGGATGTGTGAGCTCCAGAAAGTGCCGGCGACATGAAGTGCAGACCGTACGTGGTCGATGAAGTGGTGCTCGAGACGTGCAACACGGGGGTGCTCCGACAGTGGAAGGAGCAGCACGCGCATGTCGTCGGGGCCTCGTCCTGGTTCTCGCGGTAAACATGCAGGGTAATGTTGTATATAATCGTTGACATGCACATCCCGCACTCGACAGGACGCGCCAGTAAGTCCCCAGCCTGGCAAAGAACATGAAGTTGACAACCGAGGCCACGAGGGCTCGGAAGTTGTACTGGTACTCTGCGGTGGGAGCAGACACAATCAACTCTGCACGATCAACGAAGTTGTAAGCGACATCAGCAGGCGGAGGGACTCGCAAAGGCGCAGCCTCTATGCGGCGCTGCCTTAGCATTAGCCCACGCCTAGCTGCGGTAAGATGCAGGTTGTTCTTGGCGATTGGGTCGAGGTTGTGCAGCTCGAAGAACGTGTTGATTGCTGGCAAGTAGGCATGCAACGACTTAGCCCCAATGTGCCCCCGCTCACCAATCTAGGCAACGTACCGGCGCCGGACGGCAGTTGCGATGGTCGCCTCCAGTGTTCGGCTGATGTTCTCGGAGTCGTGGCAGAACTCCGCGAACTGGGAGTGTCTGAGCGGTGAGGGAGGTGGAGAGCATGTCGAGCGTCCGCTGTCCTAACTCGTCTGAGCCGAACGCGTCATGTAGCCGAGACCGCAGTGAGGCGGCCTAAGGGGCGACACCTTCGGGTTCGTCAATTACGTAAGTGCGGCGCTTTGCCGACAGAGCAATAGGGCGGCGGCTATTGTTAGCAAAGTATTCGACAGCAACGGTTAGGTTTCCGGCGGTTGGCCGGTAGTTGCTGGACGGGTTTGCAGCAGCACCATAACGGGTTTGCGGGGCTAGGTTCAGGTAAGAGGGCCGCCCCGCGAGCCCTTCGCGCTCGTAGCGCCTGTCACGTGCGTAACGTACACGCGCGAAGCGTGGTCGTTGCGAACCAGTTGTAACACGCGGCGTGACAACCGACTGACGCAGCGATGAGATGGTACGGGCGGCGGTTGGTTGAGCCGCCATGTGTAGGTGTGCGGATGGTTGAGCCGCACTCGGCTGTAGTGGTAAGAAGCACCGCACCGAGGAAGGTCTAAATGAAGTCTGTAAGGTGGGAGGGGGGTCATGTCCTGACACATGGCACTCATCCCGTCGCTGAGTTGCCTGGGTTCGCTTTGCGGCGGTTACCGAAAGGTGACCTCGCAAAGCTCCAGCACAGGGCAGTTCCGGGCCCGAAAATCGGACATTTTAACGTACGCGTACGCGTACCCGCCATCTAGTACCTCTGGCCGTACTGGCTGTCACCACGGTGCCCGACCTATGTCTAGAGACCTTGTAGGTACCTCTGCTAAGCCCTTTGGGGGTAGTACAGGCGGTGTCAAGAGGCGGCTGGTGCGCAGGCGGTGGCGGCGACCTGGCGGCCGCGTACAGTCGGGATGCAACATCCGCCACTCCACGGCATGTCACAACATCTTGCATAACATCTTTGCTAACAACAGCCACGTCTTTTGCCCCCCTCCCCGCGTCCCCCGTCCGGGTACCATGGGCTAAAAGTCAAAGAAACGGCAGTCTGAGAAAGCCGCGGCGATGCCGGCGGTGATGGAGGAGGCGAGGCAGGTGTCAGCGGCAGCGGCATGCCGGCCGAGCCGTCGTCGTAGGCATCAGCAGCGACGACTCGTGTGTCGACCCAGCTGCAAAAAAACGAGTCAGAGGTCAAGTACCTGCTGAAGAGAGCGACGCCCTCGGAGGCGGCGTAGCGTTGCTGGAGGGAGGTTGTCAACAGGCAGAAAGAATGGAGAAGGAGCTGCGGTCCCAACTTGCGGCGGAGGAGAGGGCGCGAGTGGAGGCGGACATCCTGCGCCGGAAGCGCGACAAGAAGGTAGCGCGCCTAAAAGCCAAGATACGGCTCATGTTTGAGTCAAATGGCAGCTAGGCCGAGTCAGCTAGCAGTGGGGGCAGCGGCAGTGACGAGGAGGGCGGGGCCAGAAGCCGGGGAGGGAGCGGCCGGCAAGCTTGTCCTACAAGCTGCGGCGGGAGGCGACGACCCGAGCGACGGTGCGCAAGTTCATGGGCCGCAAGGCCGAGCAGCTGGAGGCGTGGCTCACCCACGCAGTCGGAGACGACGACATCTGGCAATCTGTGTATGCGGAGGGCGGGGCCGGCGCACAGTTCGGAGCCCCTTCCGGCGGTGACGGTGGAGCGGAGCAGCAAGCAACAGCATGGCGATGTCGACGCGCATGGAGCTGACGGGGAGGAGGCGGGCATCGTTGAGGAGGCGGACCTAGTGGGCCAGCCAGCGGACCTGCGAGCAGCGCACACCCCCCGCTTTATCCTAGGCGCCCTCGCTCCTAGCCAACTACCCCGAGTTGCTGGCCTCCATATTGGAGTCTAAGCAGTTTAAACATCACTTGAAAGCATCAACGGCGTACCCTGCTGGCGATTAGAAAGCTGTGGGAGCACAACGCTGTGCATGTCTACACTGACCTGAAGCTATCTCAAGATGCCTTTCAGCGTCTCATCAACCTCAGCAGCTCCAAGTGGGACGCGGACATGGAGAAGCTTGTGCATATGGTGCTGCCATATGGCAACTTGATGATCAAGTGGCCATCAGTTGAGGACATGTTGGAAGGGCAAGGGGAGGAGCTGGCTGCTGTGGGGCTCAGCACTACGGAGGACATGATATCAAGCACACTGGATCTCAAGTTGGTGCTTCAGCATCGTGCCAGGCTACTGCTGAAGGAGGGGCTCATCAAACCCGGGGAGTCTCTCAGCATCCACCTAGTTGCTGATGCCACATGAATCTTCAATGCCACAAGGACTAATGGCACAATTGTGGTACTGAAGGTGTGCTGCAATTATGTTTTGATGTCATTTATAGTCATTGTGCTTACACAACATGTCACTAAAAGGGATGGTGATGTTTTGGCTGCGCAGATTGTCTGGGCATTGGGCATGTGGCTAAAGGAAAGCGAGAGAAGTATGAGCATGCACAAGCCAGCATGAAGCGCAAGTTCCCAGAGCACACCTCTGACACATCCCGTGCGGCAAAGAAACAGGTTGGAAATGTAATTACACACATGTTGGCATCCTCCCGCAATGCCGCCTTTTCAGCGACGCCACCTTTTCCCCGGCTTCCTAAACTGCCCTAGAAAATATGTCACCCATGCATCATAATCATACACCCTCCTAGCTGGTGGCGGCACCTCAGACATGTCCATGGCACCCGGTCAGCTGCGGCGACGGAAGCGAAACGTGCGGCTCGTTTGCCGCGTGTGCCACGAGCCGGTAGTTTTGGCGCCATGCGTGTGGCGGAAGGTTTTCAAATGTGGCGTTGATCGTGTCTGGCGCGGACCCGTGAGGGCAGCATGCAATCGGCGCAGGGCCGGCCGAGCGAGGCGCGTTACCACTCGCTACCATCGGATGACGAGTGCCGACCCTCATCTAACCGCCCCACGTAGCGACTAGCCCCGTGTATGGCCTAAATACTCGCAAACGTGTGACCGGAGTGCATGGCTATGACTGTGGGATTCGTGTGGCCCTGGTTGAATGGCGTCGTCCGCGCGCGGCTGCCCGATTGGCTAATAATGCTGCGCAGGCGCGCGGGCTGCCGACGACGACGAAGACCGCCTCCCCCCCATGTAGTGATGATGATGCTCTGAGTAGGGGTTACCCTTGCTCTCCGGAGTACCAGTTTAGCACTACGGTACACGTCGAGGGTTCGAGTGCTGGTTCGTACAATCGGTATGTAATGTTTTTGTGGGCTGTCGTGCGTGACGACGCGAAATGCAAAAAATATAAACTTGATGTGCTACCAAGTACTGCGACTATGAACGAGACAGCACGCTGCGCGAACTAACTGCGAGATCACGCGGAAAGCGATCTTACCCGTGTGATTAACCGATGATAATATTCTAACGGCTATAGATCCCGGGAGTACTCGCGAGGACAACTCGGCGTGACCAAGTTAAGTACTACCAAACGACGACGAAGCCGGGGGTCGTCCTGCCGGTCCTTAGCCGAAACACGACATCCAAAGATACTCCTTATGGGCCGGCAGACGCGCCGGTCATCCTGCTTGAGGTACGCGTTCGTTAGGTCGGTGCTCAAGAGGAAGAGTCCAGGCACTCGGCTGACCGGTCGAACGGCCTCGTAACCAGACTATGCTCTATGCAGTAGCTCTGGCACCGCGAAGTAGTCATCCTCGTCACTCACGGGTTTTGCTCCGACACGGCCGCTCTGGGCTAGCTCTAGCAAGCCGGAGCGCAATGCCGCTCCATCCCCCGCTGCCTGTCGGTTGTCCCGCGATGCGTTGTCCGGTGCCATGTGCCATGTGCCCCGTCTCCACCAACAGCTCAATCACGAGCCGTCAGTTGAGCCAAGGCTGTTGCAAGCTCGCGCAGTAATGTGGACTGTGCCTTCACGTCTGCGTGTAGTGACTCGAGCGTTGGCTCAACGACGGGTTCTTCTCCATCTGGCATGGTAACGCACGGACGTACGGAAGAGAATATCACACACGGGTGGTGAGCCGGGTGTGGTCTTGAACAACCTGGGGTGACCCTGCTCGCAACAAGTTACAAGACAGTTTTACCATCGCTGCGTGTAAAGCAGCAAAAACTGAAAGATGACAGGCTAAGCTGTTATGGCTGCTTTTATGTCTACTCGTGCTGCACCCAAAAAAGGCGCAACGACAGATGCCTAGTTCCCGTACCACTGAGCAGCACTTGTAGCCGAAAAGCCGTTAGGGCAAGGGAGGAAAACCCATAACTAGTTTAGATCATAAGGATTACCGGGCACGTACGGTGGCCTTGCATCCCTACCAGTACTAACATACCGCGGGAATATATGCCGTGACTGTAATACGCTTCACTTCAGAAGAAATGGTAAGCGAACTGTACTCCAAGGGTTGTTGGAGAGCATTTTCCGAGTCGTCGTTTCAACGCATTACGAAAAACCCTCCAAGCTGGCCTGGGGACGCGGGGTGACCTGCCCGTATTTGAAATTGGTTCGGGGTGCGAAACCTACAGCTCAAATCGTAAAATTTCCACGGAATTATACAACCGATCTATGCCGAATTCATACTTAAGGGGTTCTTTTGATGCTCTCTTTTGATGCTCAAGCATCAACAACACGGTGCTTGCCCCCACCGTGTAGAGCTAGTAGTAGCAGGGGTCAGGTAGTAGCGCGCTACCATATGAAGCGGCTGCCAAAACATGCGCATGCTCATTACAAACCACAATCGCCGCCTACGCGAGTACGTGCCGCGTGACAGGTGTAACACTTGTGTAACGCTGATGTACGCGGGCATTATGAGCGGTTATAGGGCCCAATGCGGGATCACTCGCGGTACCATGCGAGCACATCTATGGGCAGTCCATTACTATAGAGTAGCCATGTGTGAGGATATATCATATACCCTAACTAGCCCTAATCATCATAGCACATTAGGCGCGTAGCGCGCGCCCGTCAGATGACGGGCTGCTCCCGCGCCATGTCGGCCACACTGCGACACCTGATATATCAGGCACGGCGCATGTCGGCATGTAACCAGATCATACTCCACGCACCATCACAACTACAGTGGAATAGCACTCACTCTCTCCACCACGCGCACCTTCCCTCACACCATGCCAAAAACTCCTCATGCGCTACGCGTAAGAACATTTTTTTGAATATTTGTGCTAATTTGAACTCGATATGTGCAAAATTCGTGCCTCGTTCTTGCATCTACGTACACCTCCATGTACACGGCCAAATCAATTCAGTCTAAAACATTGGGGTTGTAGCCAACACTCCTACCCTACAAAACCCTATATTAGGATTGGCGCCACGCGCTTCGATTGCGCGTAATCACAGACCCTACCCAAAGTAGGATTTGCCATTTATTTTGAAGCGTGGTGTGAATGGGTACCGTGTATTGTTTAGGTGTAGACGTGCGGTACCACGTCATCGTATGCATATATCAGCACTTTTAAATCGTTGTTCAGTACTTAACTGAGGTTAGGCGCAAATAAGACCGAGTGGAGCGAGCGTTAGTGGCGCACAATTTCCAGTCATTTGTGTACGGCCTCGCATGGCATGCCGGGAGTCAGAAATTTCTCCAAAGGTCGCTAGCGAGCTGCTGACAGCTCTTCGCGGACAGCTCCCGACCTCCAGCAAAGTCCTACCACTGAGCCCCAACACTACTTGGGTGGTGGTGGGGCCGACATTGTGCTCATCCCTTTTGCCGTAGTAGCGCCACTCAGACTACAATGATCGCACAACGCACGGCAATATGAGGGAGCGTCTACCGACTTGATTTTGCCCGTTTCCGCACGACGCTGCGAGCGCGGCATTTGCTCGGCTCAGCATGCCCAGCCCCGACGACGAACCAAGCACGGAGCCTGCGTCCGCCGTCTCCCCCGCCCGCTTCGCCGAGCTGGAGGCCGCGGTAGCGGGTCTCGCAGCCCTTTTGCGCGACACGTTGACCCGCGACCCACAACGGCCTAGCGGCACCGATTACGAGCCACGCACGTCCGTCCGTGACGCCGCCGCGAAGAGCTCTTCGCCGACCGACGCGCCGCCCGCACAGGCGCCGTTGGCACGCCCGCCCCCCGCCGCCAGAGACTCTCTCACGTGGGAGGAGAGGGCACCCCTTATTGCGCCTCGCGGGCTCGTGATTCATCCGGCGCCCGGCCTGTCTGCGACGCCGGATTTTTACGACATATCTGCTGACGAGACCAGCAGAATTCTCACCGAGAAGCGGCACTGGGCCACGCTTGACCAGTACCGCTCGCTGTACCGTTTCGGCTTCTACGATGCGGCTTCCCACGCAGCCCTCTGCGACGTGGCTGCGGCGATCGAGGGAGCGGCTAGCCAGGCAATCTCTCCTAGTCCGGAGGACGTTAGCGTCCTTAAGGCGGTGATCGCGGCCTTTAGGGCCAGCAACCAACACCGCCGCGACTTTCTCGCCTACTTGCGGCTCAAGACGACGGGCGATGCGGAGGCGGGGGGCAAGAAGCTCGCCGAGACTACTCGCGCTCGCCTCCTCAAGCCCCGCTGCGCTGACTACGGTTCGCCGGAAGTGGCGGCGCTCCGAGAGGAGCTTCTGCAGCGACATGCCGACTACACCGTCACAGCCGCGGCGACAAACAAGCGCTTCCGCGGCTCCCTCGCCTCCCTCGCCGACGACGAGTTCGCCCCCAAGCCCCCACGCCGCCCCCGCATCCACACGACCCATTCCAAGGCCCCGCAGCCCAAGAACCCCAGGTCCAAGACCGGGGTGGCCACCAAATGACGGCGCGGCCCGCCGTCCCGGTTCCCCGCCCCGCGCGTCTACGTTCATGCGACACAAAGTGCGGAAACAGTTGCGCGAGTGGCGGCGCATTGGGGCGAGCGGGCGCATCTTGCGGTGGATTCGCGAGGTCGTGCCGGTGCCCTTCACCGCCGCCCCGCCTCCCCCCTTCCACCGCGGAGTCATTTTGCCCTCAAACACAATGTGTCTAGGTTGCTTGCTGTCTTATGAATGCATGCCCTATGTCATATGCAGATGCGGGACATGAAGTGCGTGGCCAAAGGCAGTGGCACCACTGACACGGAGCGGGCCTACGGGCGGCAATTCGTACTGGAGGCACGCATCAAGTTCTTGCGTGCAGGCCTGGACCCAGACTTCCCTAGCCTGCCTCTGTGGCGGCCATGCTTTGTGGGAGAATGGGAGGCCGCTGGCGCAAACGATGCGATGGATATGTTTGAGGGCACGGGACCGGGCTGCAGGGGCGCCGCCGTGCAGACATGCACCTCAGGCGCCACCGCCACCTGGACGGACTGCGAGGTGGCACTGGCTAAGTACTGTGAAGGAACTGGCGCACTGGAGCCTGAGCCGGCATGGAAGGAGGAATTTGATGCAAGGGGGCTCGAACCCCATGAAATCAAGTGAACCCCCCCCCCCCCCCCCCCGCCGCCCCCCCGGCCCAATGCCGCCCTCTCCCTCCCAATTAGCTGGAATCGTAGTGCAGGTCACATGTCATATATAATCGTAACGCACTCAGCATGTTCCGGGTATATACTCAACTTCCCACTATAATGTGAACCGCATGTTTACTACATACCATGCTGCGCGCTGGCGCCCCGCTGCCCCGGCCTCGTTAGCAAAGGAAATGCGGTTTGTGAAATCGGCGGACATGAGTCAATTTCACTCTTATCTGCGGTCAAGAATGATTTAATCTGAATGTTGATTCTGATTAATGAGGTTGTTGCACTATCCCGCGGGTACAACATGTATCACAAGTGCTAGATAGGGGAGGGGACATCATTCCTGGCTACCTCTGTATCCTACACCAAGACACAAGTAACAGTAATTTAACCTATTTTGCGCCGTGGAATTCATTTTGCACCGTAGGGTTTGTTTATACCCTAGTTCCCGGGTTTACTATCAGTACTTAAGACTCACTGGTGATGTAGCTTGGGTTTGTAGACCTTGGGTGCAGTGCAGCATTCAACAGCATGAAGGCCAGCCGCGACGCATATCCAATGTTCACAGCGTACGGAATTCGTAAATATCTATATTTTTTATGCGCGCCGATGCGGCACGTCACACACTTCTACCCACTTCGCCACCATAACGCACCCACCAGCATTCAGAAGTGCCAACAATGGCGTACGAGAGTGAGAGACCTCGCAAGGCGAGGGCACGGGCGGCAGCGGCGGCTGCGGCGGCCGCGAGTGCCGATGCCGGCGGGCCGCGGGCGGGCCACGGCCGGCGGGCCGTGGCCGGCATGCCAACCCCGCTGCCGCCTACTGAACCTGGCGGACGGGCGCCTCGCCCGGCGACGCAGCTGGCAACCGCTGTGTCAATGGCGGACGTGTTGACCACAAAGGTCGCATGGAGGGTGAGGAGCTGAGGGCCGCAGCGGTGCAACACCGCGAGACGGTTGAGCTGCGGTCGCGGCTGTCGGCTGCCGAGAATTCAGCGGAGCAGATCAACCATGCAGCGCGCGATGCCCATTCGAAGCTGTATCAGCACCGGTACAACGTCAGAAAGCGCAAGCACGGTGATGACGAGGAGGACTGTGATGCGGGGGATGAGTCAGGCAGCGAGTCAGCGGAGGGCGGGGACAACCGCGACAGCGGTGAGGAGCCGAGACAGCGCATACGGCGGAATCGGCGGAAAGGGATGCATTAAAAGCTGTGGAGGGCAGCCCCTGAAAACTATGCGGTAATGCCGCAACAACCCCACCACTGGCTTCTGGATACCTCTGATCTGGCTGGCGGCGGCGGGCTGCGGATGCAGGGCCGCATGACTGAGGTGGCGGTGCTGGTGAGCCCGGAGAGTCTGCATGCGACGGAGGCGGCGCAGCCGCATAGGCACTAGACATTGCTCTGATGCGAGCCCCAATTGTCTGCCCAGCGCCTGCCCCAATGTAACGCACCAGCTTGGCAGCTCATTCGTTCCCCCTCCCCCCCACAGACACACTACCAATACCACTTTCTCATCACGGCGGGCAGTTGATGCGTATACCCAGGCTGGTGCATACGCGGTGCGGGGGGGGTGTGGGGGAATCACTATAGCTAAGCTAGTGATGTGAGATATGAGTGCAGCAAGAGATATTGTGCAATGTATAATACGATGGCAGGCAAGCGGGTCCCCGCTCTTCCACAATCAGTGGCCCTGCTCCCTCTTGCCCCGCCCCCGGGTGCCCTTTAGCTGCTCTCAGCATCCCTAGCCCCCCCCCCCCCCCCCCCCCCCCCATCCAAGTGCAGTCACTAGTTTAGATAGCCGGCAGCATTGCCTTGGCATTCTGCTACCAAATGCCCCACCTTCCCACCCCCCCACCCCCAACACGCACACATTCATGGTTGGCACTACCTCGGGTGGCACCATGTCACCATATGCCCCCCCCCCCCCCCCCCCCCAGCCCTCAACGCCCCCTCTCCCATTCCCAGCCGTGTGACCCGCCTTTGCGGGTGCACCCACCAAGTGAGCCCCGCGCGTGCCTCGGCACCAGCTCCTATAGCCTAGCACTGGCCCGTTTAGCCTCGCCATCATGCAAGTGCCATGCATCACACTAGCGATGGGGGAAGGAGAGGACAGGGAAGATTACAGGCACCAGTGGGTGCGGCAGAGGGGGGAGGGGGGTCAAAACTTTATGTGCGCTGGCTTGCTGGGAAGATGCGCTGCTATTCGTAGTCGATGCCGGCCGCAACCAACGCCGCGCTGAGTCGCGCTTGAGCGCGCGCTGCTGGCGGCGCACCGTCTGCTGTGGTGCCTCGGGCTCCCAGAGCTTGTCCTCCATGAGTTGCGCAAGCAGGCAATTGATGCAGCACGCACTATAGCCAGACATGTCGCTGCGTGTGCACATCACCGCATCGCGATTCAAGACACCATGCGTTGTTCAACCTGAGTCCGCACACACACCACAAGCACCGACGCCCCTACATGCTCATATCTAACACCCATAGCTACCCTTCTGAGCAGCTATAGACTAATTGCTGCCACGGGGGAGCTCGCGTTAAACCGCGAAGGCGTAATGTAATTGTAATTGCCCACACCCCCTCCCCCTCAGCAACCGAAGGGCATGCGGCCAGCTCACCTTCGTCAGGCGCTCGTGGCAGGCCAGCGCCCGGTCGGCGGTCGGCGGTGCTCCTGGGGAGTGCCCTGCGGGACGGTCATGGCGGTTGATGCCCAGCGCGCCGGGCCGGTTCCTGCATGCGGCTGGGGTCGGGCAGCAAGTAGCGCCGGTTGCGCCGCAGCAGCCGCGGCTGCCCATATCTGCAACAGTGCGGCACAATCACGGTTAACACCCCGACAGACGAAGCGCTGCTGCAGGATGCAGACGGCACGACACCACCGCACCGCGCATGGGCCCATGCACAACACATATACCAACGGTTCGGGACCGTTTACAGGCGCCGAGCGGGTGCTATGCCTACGGCTTGTGCTTTCACGTGAGTGGTAGAGTGGGTGCCGAGTGAGCGATGACGCAGCAACAACGGCAATTCGCGCAGGGGAGGCGGGATGGCACACCTGAGTGGGACACCTCCGACCGTACGACCGCCGGTCAACGGGCGTTTAGAGGCCCTGGGTGGGCGTGGCGGGGTGGTGGCTGCCTCAGATGGCCCGGGAGACGGGTGGGCGGTAGGGTTCTGTGGGCTGCTGATGCCCGGGTAAGTAGTGCCGACGTTGCGGCGCGGCGGCAGTGTTTTGCGCGGCCGGCTGTACGGTAAACGAGGTAATAAAAAATATAGGTATTTACGAATTCCGTACGCTGTGTTGGTTTGGAGCATTTTGTCTAAAATGGGACAAGATGCGGCAATGAAATCAATATTTATTATGATTATTACATCCAGCGGCTAGCTAGCCACAAGACGTTGCTGATAGTTTATTCGTTGAGCATCCCCAACTCAAGCAAGTCCTTCTTCGTGGCTGCGTTAAACTTGACGACTCCGCCGGGTTTGCGTTGCGCTGGGGTGGTTGACATGACGTGGACGCAGTTGTTTCGTGGCTGGCTGATTTGCCACCCAGTTTGCGCATATGTATTCACGACTTGGACGCTTTTGTACGGATGTAACTTAGTACGGAAGCGCAACTACTGGATAAAGGCACCCCCCTACCTCCCGCCACGCCTGACTCCAAACTGCCTACATAGGGTCGCCCTGCTGAGTTCTGGTATACACACACATTGATGCATGCATGTCGTGCATCAGAAGCCCGAGACACGGAGGCATGTGGTGTTCAAGCACAACACATGGGACGAGCTGTGGGTGCCCATTGATCAGTACGGCAAACAAGCCATAATGCGAGACAGGCGTGCCGAGGTGGAGCAGCATGACGACGACGGGTATGTTGGGGAAGTATTGTACTTCTTGGAGGGGACCCACACCAGCCCTTCGGTGCTGAACCTCACCCTCGCCGTGTGCCGACTGCACGCAGCTGAGCGCATGGTGATAGAGTCCCCCCTCGGAACTGGTGTGTGGCAAAGCAAGGCGCCCCTTCGGCCAAACCTTCGCAAGTGGCATGACGCCTTCCCTGTCGCGCTGAAGCACATCGAGGAGAAACTGTGTTGCTTCTATGCTGATCCGGACATAGTGACAGGCCAGCACTTAACCAAAATTGGCATGTCCTCACAGGATGTGGGGCAATATATATGTGTGGTTCACATATAACACCATGACCATGCACAAGGAGCTGAATTTCCGTATAGCTTCTAAATGTAATCGATCAAAGTTTTGCTGCCCAGCAATTCCGCGCAGCGCCCCGGCGCCGCTGATGCCCTGCGCACCCACTACCACCCAAAAAAACCTAGCCTCCTTGGCAATCTGAATCGACGGCGGTTTTTAAACAGCCCATGCTGGAAGTCTGATGAATACAAGAGAATGCAAAGGGAGGTGACATGGTTGGGATGGTCATAGGGGTAAGGCTTGCCAGACTGTTACGCAATGCTAAAATAAATTACAGCAATTATGCGTGCTGCTACTCGCTTTACTTTATACTTCCCTCGCTATACATGGATAACTAGTAGCTTCCATCTCGGCAGGGGGGGGAGGGGCCGGGCAAGGCAACAAGAGGCGTCTCAAGATCGCCTCGTTTGTACGTAGGCACATATGGTCGCCTACTCCAGAGGTCCACTTGAACCCGCCACATTGTTTTGAAGCTTGTGTGCTCTTGGAGGGGCGGCCAAGCCTCGGACCACGCGCGGCTCACATCCCTTCGAGGGAGCCATTCCTTTAGGGCGCCAAATACTACCGGGCAGTTGTTCGCGGCCTTTCCCCGAATGTTCGCCCACACGTCATCAGGTAGATCGTCCCACGGGCAGTGCAGTACCTCGCCGGGTACGCACACAAAAGAGTATTTTAGAGTAAGAAAAAGCAACACCCCGCGATCTTCAGAAGAGTGGGACTGCGTGCCCCCCTCATCCCCATGCCGCACGACTCTTGCGGGATGTCGACGCCAACCACTGCCCCACCTCCCCACGGAGACGGTGGCTCGGTTGATCCACCCAAAAAGCGCCCGCGGGCTGCTCAGCGTGGACTGGAAACTCTGATCCGGCTATAGTCGCTGCGCCGACAGACATCCCAACTCGTAATTCAAAACACCGCGACGACCCGCGACACCTGCGCGCGGAACAATACTCACGTACAATACACACAAAAGACGCCTCGATCCGGCCGACGACCACCCCGCGAGTCGCCCCGCGGATGAGCCACACCCGCCGCCGCCGCCGCCACCACAGTACCGGCACCACGCGCCGCGTCTACATCCATGGACATGCGCCGCGACCGATCTCGCTTCGGCGCCCGCCGGGGCATAGCTATTCGGGCTCGGGGGCAACCCCTTCAAAAAAACTGGACGACATCCCTTCCAAAACCCCCTGGGCCGCCGCCGCTGCGGATCCCGGGATAAACAATGATCCGCGATGATGCTCCGCGGCGCCCCGCTATCCAGCGCGGCGCCCGGACTTACCTACCGACCCAGACTCTCTGCTGCATCAGCGTTCCCACACAACATCTGTGGCGCTGCCCACATCCTGACAACAGCATCAGCGCGACAAGCCCCGCTGACTCTACCGTCCGGAGAGGGCCACCTCGACTCGCTCCTCGTCCTCACTGGTTTGTGCAGCGATCCAGACCCGCAGGCATGCTACTACATTACGTATTCAATACTGCCGACCGGCCCAAACCCCCAGCATACCGCAGCGGAACAATACCGCCAGCTACTGGCGGCGCAACTATTGGAGCGCGCAGCTAAGGGCTGCACACTCAGCTTGGGCACCATGGACGCCATGGAGATCGTTCCTCTAGGCACCCGCCCCTCACTCGTGTGGGACACCGCACCGGCGCACCCCCCATCGATCCCTTCCAGACTCGCACGCATTGACTATCACTACGCAGAAACACGTGTGAAAGCCGGCAATCATGTAGACGCAATCCTCGCCTCCCTAGCCGATGGCACCCGGGGGTGGCTGCCCATGACCCGACACCGCTACCCCATGCCGCAAGTATCGAACGACACAGAGCTGGAAACTAGTTTTAGGGTTGCGCGCACATATCCCAGTTTTCGCGCGTAGGCCGCTGCCGGCGGCATACACCGCACGCACATCACGCGACACCCATGTCGCTAGCGCGGCATTCGAGGGCCCCTCAGCTCCGGAGGCTGTCCACCTGCTCAGCGAGGCCCTCCTTGCCACGCGGTTGGTGCAAGAACTCGGCCGCGATGGTCACAGCCACGCACTAGCCAGAGCGGCAAAAGCCTCGGACCTGCCGGAGGCTGGCGGCACTTGTTGATCTAGCCGACGCCCTTCAGCCCTTCGGACAAGTCAGGACAACAAAAGCCACCCCCGCACAGCCCCCCTCCCTCTCCTTTACCACTCCCATCCTCCCCCACAACCCCACACACAGGTAGACAGCTTCGGTACCGGTTATTCTGCAACACCCCCAACAGCCAGCCTCCACCATCACCGTCACAGTCCGCCCCCCCCCTCCCGTGCTAATGGAAACAACCCCCGGAGAATGGGAGGCATAGTGGCACCTGGCCCTGCAAACCGGCATCCTCATCCAATCCCGGTCCTTCCTCACTCTCCCATGCCCGAACCCAGACACATGCGTCCTCCCGGACCACCCTTAGCTGCCTAAAACACAAAACCACAAACAGACTGCAATACAACCTTCTTGATGCCTATGCCCCCACTGCCACTCTCCATCCTAGCCCACTACTTTCCTCCCCAGACGGTACATGGTTCCGCGCATGCCAAGCCCGCCTCACATACATCAGCCATGAAAACCTCGATTATCATCTCAGCTCCCTTGAGCTCTACAATATTCTGGTAGCGGCGTCCCATCAACCCTGGACAGTTCCCCTCGCCATATCCAGCATGGTCCAGCTGGTGTCACCTTCTTAACTATGAGGCAGACCCTAGCGAACTTACGCAGATCGCACAACTGCCTCCCTCAGCCCCCGTTAGCACCCATGTGGGGGTTGTTCATTGTAGACGAATTGCAAGCATTCTACCCGGGCCAGTACTAATACTCCACAACACTGGGGCACATACATACTCTATGGACAATCGATGCGCATGCCGCAGGACACAATATTTGGAATCTATCGGCGGATATACTACAAACCCAACGATATCACCCCCGCCGGGCTTCCATCACAGTGGACGCGCCGAGATCACTTCCCCCCCGGCACTGGTCCAACTACCGACACCCACAGAACCCTTATTCCGGTATGGCAGGACCATAACCACGTCGGCGTAATATCCCTCACCGCCACGGCGTGAACATGGTTGGACCCCCTTCACAGACCTCCCCCACCATGGCCTCTCCCCCCAATAGGGACCTTCCACTCGCAAAAAAGAAGGGCCAACTTTTCGGTTCGTAGTCGTAACGGGTAGCTAACGTACTCGTAAAAAACTGGTCCTTCATATGCGGCCGCGGCCCAAGGACCAGTTTCTTCGTACAAAAACTGCCCCATAAACTGGTCCTTGGCGGTACGTTTTCCCGCCACGGCTCAAGGACCAGTTTTCTGCCTGGATGATTCTCGCGTTGCTTGTATAGTTCCGCGTCGATTACATGGCGACCGAAATTCCAGCGGATACACTGTCGCCTGGGAAGGCGGCACGCGCGGCCACCTCATCAGGTGGCGCTGACCGCCCGAATTCGAATTGCGCAGTCATCGCACGCCGCAGCCAACCGTTGCGACCAGCCACTTTACCTAGTCCGGCCTCCTCTGTCCTACATGCCGTCGAGACAGGCGCTAGCGCCATGGAGGAGCATCGATCCACGCCGTTCGCGAATCCCGCAACCGCATGGGCGGTCCTCGGTGCGCCGATGTCGAACAACATCAGCAACACCAGCGGGCTCGTCGGCCGTCCCGTACTCGAACCGTACTCGAACTGCGCGGTAGGCTGTAGTGTTACTAGTGCCGGATCTCTCGCGGCCAGCCGCGGCGGTCAGTGGAATGGCAGCTGCTGCCTGTGCCGCTGGCGAATTGGCTCCTGGACGCTGCGGCGGCGGCCGCCATCTCGCAAGCGCGGCAGGCAGCCGCGCGCCGTGGGAGCCGAGGGCCGCGCGACGTACCAGTTCGCGATGGTACGTGCATGAAACCCGCGGGTGTAAAAGGCCGTCGTCGTAGGCGTACTTTTTTATGCAAAAATCCTCGTTAGCATCACGAACGTGCCCGGACAAAAGTTGGCCCATAAAAAAGCGGAAGGTCCGTAACACGCCAAATAATCCAGAACTTTCACCGATGGCAAAATACCCCATGCCCCCCCTTCCTGGTCGGTTGACTATCTGCCTCCCCCCCCCCCCCCCCCCCCCGTCAAAAAAATGGGTACTCCCCGTGGTCATGTGCCACCCAGTGCCTAGTGAAAATCTCCGCTCTCATGCCCGACGTCCCACCAGCCACAATAAGGTACCACCCGCGCACAGATGGTTACGCCCTGCACAAAGCCCTGTGGCGCTGGGCTACACAAGGAGCACCGCTCCCCTCGGGGCGGTAATATCGGTAACACGGAACCCGCCCATTTGCACCTAGCGGCGGCCCGTGGTGACATGCCCGGACCGCCGGAATCCCAAACTCACCAACCCGGACCACCATTCGACCAAACAAACGACCCCTGGTGCCCGCTCCCACATTCTCTTCACTAGGCGACACGGAAGCAACGGCCACACGAAACCGTCCAACGCCCCTTCCGACCCAAACGCCAGTCCGTGCCTCGAAAGCTCCGAAACCCTCCGCGCACACCCCCACAGTTGCCCACCCTCGACCACACATGTCAGCCCCCGCCCGTGTACGCCGCCCAAACAGTCGCCTCCTTGACCCCACAGACACACTGAACCCGCCCCCTCACACATGAGCCCTGCCCCACACCTCCAACTCGCAACTGCAGCCCTCACACCCCAGTGACGGCCCCTCCGTCCCGCCGGGGTCCGAACGTCGGCCAATCGCACACCACAAAAGCAACACACGGCCCGCGGCTCCCGTCGCGGTCCGCCAAAGGATCAAAAAATCGATCCGCCGCAGAATCCACGCCCGCCCCCTCTGGAACCGGAACGCGACCGATCAATACCCCACCCGTGTTGACCTCAGCCCGCTTCGGGCCCTGCAAACCTTGAGAGAGAAAACCGCAGCTAAGTCCCACATCCTTGACCTCCAATTCCACCCGACGGCCACTACCAAGTCTCACCGCCGCTATACCACCCACGCCCCCGCCTCGGACTCGGTAAATGCCCTCACATTCCCATCTTTACCCCCACTCATGGCCGCCTTGGCGCGCACTCTCAGCGGAGCACTGTGCGAGACGTCCATGACACTCCGCGCGAAGACCATCGAGCGCAGAGACAGACTACCCCTCAGAGCTAAACTTCGCCCACATGCCACCGAGCCGCCGCTTGAATGGCACCGCCTGCCTATCTACCCGCCCCAGGCCCCGCAACCCTCCAACCCAACAATCCCCGACCCCGGACTACCATCCACTCCCCGCCTCCCTCCCACATCTGCACATCCCACACCCCCCGACCCCCCGGCGACCCTCACAACCTTCAACCTCAGAGGCTCGGAATTCACCCTCTATGACGTGCACACATATCTACTCACGGACTGCCCGGACATAATGATACTCACAGAAACAAAACGTCCGAACCTCGGAAGAGATTGGCGCCTCCTCCTTCTAGGATACAAATATTCACGGAACCATGCCTCGTCTCGCAGGAAGGCCATAAGGCGGCATGACTCATGATAGCGGTCCGCAAAGGTGCCTACGCCAGCACGTAGGCGCTTCCAATCCCGGCCCAGTCACCTTACCCTATACATCCTTGTCCTCCGCCCAGCTGCCACGAACAACCAGACCACATACTTGACGGGGACCTACCTCCCGCAGCTCCGCACGACGCCCAAGAAATCCAAGTACGATGAAGTAATCCGTTACATCGTCTCCACCAACGAGACTGCCACGAAGGCTAGCTCCCCGCACGTCGTAGGAGGAGACTTCCAACTCCCGATCACAGCCACGCACCCCAACAAAAAACATATACAGCCCCTAGCGGACGCCGGCATGTTGCAATGGCACCACGAACTCCCCACGTTCATTCCAACGAACACGCCCATCGACCACTGCCTCATTGGGGGCGCGCCCCCGCCTCCCACCCGCCTCACAACAGAGCCTTTGAACCGGACTTCTGCTGCGACCACATAGGCATGACAATCAAGCCCCCGAGCGCCCTTCATCATCTTGAGCCGCCCGCGGCACCCCCGCCACGGGGACAAGCCACACGCAAATGTCAATTTACGCTCCCGATAACCCCCGAGGCAGCAGCACCAGCGGCGTACCAACATGGCGCCTGCCGAAACCGAACAACGCGCCCATCAATTCACGAAATCTTGGTCGGGAGCCTCAACGGATTACACCACAGCAGATATCGATGACATGGCGGCCGACCTCATGGCGCTCCTCAATCCACACCTCGACCACGCAGCAACGATGTGGCCAACAAAGCCAACCCCGGCCCCCTCCACTGCCCCTAAACCGCGCCTCCCCGGCGGACACCTCCCCATCTATCTCCCCATCAAACACAAACGCATCATCCGGCACCTCCGCAGACTCGCCCGAGACGCGCGACGCCTCACGGCTCCGAAATCAGGCACCCCGGACGCCGTAATCAACGCCTAGAAGAGCCTCGGTGCGCGGCAGAGCCCAGGACATTCTCAAGCCCGACAGCAGAGACACAACCCTCACGCCGGACGCCATACTTACCGAGTGTCGAAAACGCACGAACCACGAGATAGAAATCGCCACAAGAAAGTACGACGCGTACCGGAAAAATAACAACAACAAATCATACGACGCTAACCCCCGTATGTTCCACAACCGCTTGAGTGCTCGAGCGCAAGGACAGAAGAGCACCACCCCCCGGATGACGCATGTAAACACCGCAAAGCCAAAGGCCTCACAGACGACCCGGGGAGGGCTGGCATAGAAAGCCATTACATACGCCGCACAACTCGCCAAAGCCCTCCCCGACATCCTAGGGACACCCCCTTGGGAACTACCGACCAACCCCGACTCACCCATTCAAGATCGAACCAAAGGGCGGCGATCCCAACGTTTGTCTCTCCTCCCAATTCTCCCGCACCCTTCTACACGAGACCAAACGCTTCCTCAGTACCGGAAAATATCCAGGCCCAGACTTAATCCCGAACGAAATCTTGAAGTGGCTGCCGGACGAAAGCACCACCTCAGCCCTCCATGCCCTCTTCCAACACATGGCTAGCCACTTGTACACCCCCTCAACATGGTGCACTAGCGTCACATGTCTGCTATATAAACGGGGCTCCCTGGCTGAAATGCGGCAACTATCGACCCATTTCCCTCATGAACTGCGTGCCGAAGCCGTGGACAGCTTGCCTACACAAAATTGGCCGGGGCTGCGTACGCCGGGGAACACTGCATTCGATGCGACACGAACGATGGCTTTGTCCCAAGCATGCAGCTGCACCATGGTCTCACCACACTCATGACCGCATATGCTGACGCAAAGGAACACCACAAAGACATATACACGGTATATGTTGACTTCAAAGGCGCCTTTGACTCCACCGACCACGAGATACTCTTCAAAACCATGACGAATATGGGCATGCCCACGGAGTACATCGCTGTGTGTAGGGACATATATTCAAAAACGCACAACACTTCCCGCGGTATCCCGTACGACATTGCGAAAACTACCCGAATATAAGATCCGATATGCGCTTCGCGCCGTTAGTACTTGGTGCACTTTGCGGCAACGCGATGCGCACATCGCGCGGCCCATTGCCCATGCTCTAGCCTCTAGGAAGCCCGCGACTGTGAACCACCGGCACCGCGACCGCCCGTAGCGCCAGAAGTACCCCATTATGCGGTGATGGTGGGTGGGTCGCGACCGCCACGGCCACGCAGGCGGCGTGCTGCGGGATCTCCGTGGCGACCCCGCAGCAACCGATCTGAGCGCCGACCCAACGATAAACTTCGCACCGATGGCACAGTCTCCGTCGGACCAGCTAAGGGAAAACGTACACAAGTTGTGCCTTCTACTGTGACTTAACTGCTATTCTATCCGAGCGACTTGGCCCTAATATAAAGGCGTACGGGGTCAGCAAAACGCGAATCCATGATGGGGGGGGGGGGGGGGGGGTTAATCGGGCGGCAGTCGCGAGGGTGGACCTCGTGGCCGCCGTCCCGGGACAAACACGCGCCCCGAGCCAGCCGTGATCGCCATGCGCATGTGTCCTCGGAGGGGGAAGGAGGTAGGGCTACGGGATGGGCCCTCTCCCAACAACTTTCCCACCTGCACACCGGTTCCCCGGGTACTCGCTAAATGAAATCCTCCCGGGGTTTAAGCTGTGTATAGCGGGGTCACAATCCTGAGATGCAACTACCGAAACGAGCGCGAATTGTGATTAGTATCCGGTTGATACAGTCAAATATAACGTCATTTGATGAAAACACAGAGCCCACGTGACCACCCGTCTCGCCAACCCATCCCGCCCCATCGATGCCAATCGAACACACCGGCCGGCACCATCACGCGCATACCGCGGTAGCAGCGCGCTAACGTAGGCATATGGTGGCGTTCAGGTGCCTCGTCTTGTGTGTCGCGGGCAGGGATGGGGCTGGCGGCGGGATGATGAGGGAGGAGCGCGAGCGGTCACGTGCTAATATTACGCACGTAGCGCGTGCCACGTAGCCAAAAAGAGTTGCCAGCTATACATTTCGGATTTGAGACCCGTTTTCGGTCTTCAGAAACGAGTACCTACGCGAACCGGTGTGTGCGCCTCCTCGGAGTATCATGCCATCTCGAACCCATAGACCGCCTCCCCCCGGGCGAACCGTATAAAATTCTAGGGGTCCCCAGCACAATGACACTTAATTTTACGGCGCACCACTCCGCTCTGCTCCGTGAACTCCGACCCATAGGCCGGGCTATCTCCGCGCTACGCCTCTCCTCCACCTAGAAGACCCGTATAGTCGAGTCCCTCATGAAGGGGAAGCTCTTCTCACTACAACTAGGCCTCTTCTCCACGGAACAACTCCGCCAATTCGATGGCGCCCTCGGCACGGGTTCCCGCAAAGCTGTGCCCGCCACGAAGTCCCTTCCGTGACAAGCCTTGCAGCGCCCCCTACAACAACTTGGCCTCGGCTTCCCCTCCGCCCGGGCCAAACCAGACGCAATGGCAGCGGAACACGTTAGGAACACACTAACCGTACCCGGCCTAAGGGGGGACATGTGCATGGCCCACATCAAAGACACGGTCGCCAGATACGCCAAGTGGCCGGAGGAATGCACAACATCCTCCCACTACTCCTACCCGGCACTGCGAAGCCTCACGCACATTCACCGCGACTTGCACCTCGACGTCACGGGGTACTCGTACGCCTTCGCCGACGACACACACCTCGCCACCTCCATCCGCGAGGCCTTCAACTACCGGCACGAGGCCGCGAATGCAGCAGCACATACCAAACTCTCAAAACACCTAACCCCCCGCTGAAAGGACCGCCACGTACACGCAATACAAAGCCTAACCTATAAACCGCGGCCATAATGCGCAGGATGGCCACACTCTAGGCAGTCTGCCTTGAGACCTGGGGGGACGCCTTGGCAACCCACCGACGAAACATCGCCCCCGTATACCGCCTCAAAACGGTCGCAGAGATTACCAGAGCCGCCCCCACCCACACCCCAGCCGCCATCTGATCCGCCCTCTCGAAGGCATTACATACCCTATCGCAAATTCTCACCTTACCAAGAGGTACCGTACCCCCGCCGCGCCAACCACTCCCCCGACACGCGTCGGCTCCCCGTGCACAACACATGGTTACATGTTCTTCCGCGTACCGCATGCCGCCCACAACTCGCCCCGCCGGTCCTACACCCCCAGCGCGCTCCAACCCAGGCCCGCACGGCCCTATTCCGGACGCAACCTTTCACAATCCACGCACCCCCCCCTCCAGCCAGCGACGTGACCCACATCACCTCCACAGCCCGAGGACCAGATGGGCGTCAACCAATACCTCGTCCACTGGGCCCCGGAAATCCTCAACCTTGCGGAAATCAACGCCCAAAAGCACATGGGCTTCATCCCGGCCTCGTGCATACCCAAGACTGCCTCCCGCCACGAGAAGTTAAAAACGCCGGTCGACGTCATTGTACCCACTGCCACCTGCCCTCTGCAAGCATAGTCTGGAACTACCCTATCACAGGGTGCCAAAACGTGGCCCACCCAGCTTGCGTCCTCGCCACGGATGCCAGGTGTGCCAAATGCGTCCTTAAAAATAACCACGACGACACCACCCACCTATTCGAGGTCCAATAGGAACCAGCCTGGCAACTAGCCGAATCCATTGTGGATACGAAATCCGGACCGCACGCACTCAATGCAAGCCATCGCACTCGAACCAAACTAGAAGCCCCGGAATCCCCTCCGCCTCAACCGGCCGCGTGCCCCCCCCCCCCCCCCCCCCCAACACAAGTGGAAATCAGACTCGCCACCATCAATATGGGCCTGGACTCCATGCCTACGGGGGGAATTCTACTTCAGCGCCCGAGACACACACCAACTAGTGATCCGCAAGCCGAACGGCACAGCCTCCCATACCCTCGACCGCCGAAGGCTCGAACACCTCCACTTTCTCTTCAGACCGGACCGAACAAATAAGACGTTTGCAGAGGAGGTTTATGCGCTCCTGGGCATAGTGGGCACCCTTACGAGTGCCGACGACAATTCCAAACACTTAATCCGAAGAAACAGATGGGCCATGGACAACCGCTTTACACTGGCAATCATGACCGCCCTCCATGCCCGCACATAACTTTTCAGCGACCCCCTCAACAAGTCGATCTACACCTCCGAGTATCATAGCATGTACCCCGAAGATGTAGTTTTCGGCGCTAGACCCTCCAACGACATGTACTTGTGGGCTGAAACGTCACTCGCCAACCCCGAATACGATGACAAATGTATGCTGAAAGCGGTGCAACACGCTCTCCGTAGCGTGCACGCTCAGAGGCACGAGTCTACCGCCGCCACGCTGCTCATCCTCCCCGAGTGGATAGACGCATCCTACAAAAAGCTCATCTCCTCAACCACCCTTACATGCGCATGCAAAGGTTATGCGAGATCCCCGCGGACCTCACCAAATTCCGGTCCTTAGACCAACACACCGAGACAGCCCCGAACAAGGACCTCGGCACCAAATGGCCGGTGGGAGTGTACTTGGTGGCTTCTGTCCCCTACCTCGCAAACGTCAACGCAGCGGAAGCTTCGACCAAGATGTCGACTGCCCTCAGGGTCTTGTACCCCGGCCGCACGCCGCACTTCCACCTTAACACCACCCAACGACCAATAGGCTCGGACGAAGCAAGAGCAGCAACAACATGCCCCCGTCTTCCGTGACCGCCTCGCCTAGCGGATACCACCCGCGGCACAGGAACTCCGCCCGCTGACGTCACCAATCCCGTCCATACAACCCGTGGAACGACGGCACGACCCGAAACGCTTTGCATACACCGACGGCTCCCGCATCCACCGCGGCGGAGCGGTGGGAATCGGCGCCGGGGTCTACACCCATCGCAGTGGGAGTGGACGCGGACAATATTCGCCGCACCAGCATCACCAAAGCCGAACTGGCCACCATATCGGTGGCACTCGAGTCTGACCTACCGAAGCACATCATCTCAGATAGCGCAGTCTCCCTTCACCTAATAGAGCGCATGATGTACCGGCCGGTCACCCTACGACGCCACGTTACGCTCACAACATTCTATACTCGAACATACAGTACGCCAAATCCGACACCGAGCGGATTTGGGAGTCCGAACCATCCTCCTGAAAGTCAAAGCCCATATTGGGGTCGAAGACAACGAACAAGCCGACACCGCCGCCAGCGAAGTAGCCAACGGGACAATCCCACCTAATACTATCGCAACCGTAGGCGCAACTCCCGAACCAACCGATGACGTGTGGCTGAACGCATGCCAAGGCGCGCCGACCACCACTCACACCTCCCACAACTTGAAAGCCGCCATGCGTCGGAAACATGCCAACGCTACAGTAGGCTGCGACGAAACCCTAAACTCCCACCTCATAGACCAGGCGATGGCCACATGTGTAATGCCGGACCTCGTCACCCCCTCGGATATCACCACCTCGGAAAGAATCCACAGGCTGGAATTCATGTGGGGAACACACTCAAGCCGAATGAGACGCAAAGGCCAGCCGTCCGTCAAATGCGGGAAATGCGGACATCACCTCAGCAACGGTCACATGGCGGGCAATTGCCCCTTTATGGCCGGCCTAAAGACAGACCGACACAATAGCACGCTTAAACTCCTCTTCAACGAGTTGGAAGTCCTAAACGGCGGACGCTGGCACGTACTATCCACGGACGCAGACAACAAACATGTGGATGATTTCTCCTCTCCCAACAGAGACACCCTGATCTCCGACCTAACTGACAGAATCACACACACACACACACAATCCCGTGCTACAACATCCCGGATCGCCTAGCGGACGCCCAAGAAGGGGCAACCGAAGGTCCCAGCGCCGCCCAAGCACCCATCATGCTCCCCACCGCCATGCTACCCCCTCACCTCCGCCCTAAACACTGCAACCCGGACGCCGTACGCATCGTCGGATTCGACTTGGACACGGCCACCGAAACCATATCCCCCACCACCGATCCCAGAGCAGTCCACAAAATACAGATAATCGAATTCAAATACTGTACTGATATCAATCATGCCACCGTGCACGCTCTCATCCGCGAAAAATAACAACACATGGTGAGCGCCCTACGTCAACAAGGCTGACAGTGTCCGATTGAAATCATCCCCGTCACCCTTAGCCGCATCGGCACCATGCCCAAACTCACACTAGAAGCCACCCATAGCCTCACGGTCCTCCGCCCCAAGAAACAACCCCCGGACAAACCGCCTCCGCCTCCCAGCGCCGATGCAATCCGCCTCTCTAGGAAACTCCAACGACACTCAATCGGATGGCTACATACATACTCTCCTCCACATTTTCCCGACAGTCCCTCAAACCTGCCATGTCCAACCCCAGTAACTCCCAAAAACCCCGCACGCACACCCACCGTTAACATACACGCTTTCCGCAGACCACCGTACACGACACCCCCGCCACGGCAGGGGGGGGACAAAACCAAGCAGCATGGAAGGAGGAGGGGCGCGGGCGACAAGGAGGAAGGCCGGAAGCTGCATCCGTAATCCCTAGGGTTCCCACAGCGGTTGGATAAAGCAGGTCTTGAAAGCAACTCCGCTTGGGCAATGGAGAGCAGCAAGTCAGCACGTTGTAAATCAATTTCTATTTATATTTCTATTTCGCTGGGTACGGGCGCGGGGGCTGACGTTCCCCCCACCTATATACTCGTCGGGTTCGGGTCCGGGGGCTGCCCGTTTCGCCACGGGCTGCGGCTCCACTTCCGGGGCTACATCCATCGCGCACAATTGGGCAGCACTTGTGTGGTTATGACCTACCCCACCGTCGGCAGCTCTGACGTATAATCAGCCGCGTGTCTGGCCTGTTTGGGCTTGTGCAAACGCGTACAATCGATTTATAACCGGAGAACGCCAGATTACGCAACCATTTCCCGTGAAGGGGTAGCTACGGCCGAATTACGATTTTGTCGCAAGTGTGTGTCAAATGTGTTCTCATGTAAACGCTAAATACGGGATATATATATTGGACATTACGCGATGGTCACACAGCAAGCCGAAATGCGCTAACAACGGAGCGCGATGAGAAGTCGTCTAGGCGCGACGCCGCACTTGGTTCTTTTGAATAAACCAGCAGTTGCGCCCACCTGACGCACACTCGCACTCGCTAGACAGTACCGTAGCTGCTCATCCCCCAGCACGCACCCTACATCATGGCCACCCACGCCAAGCCGATTCCAGGCACCCCCTACGGCAAAGCTGTGCAGCACGGGCCGCATCGTTGAGGTCGTGCGGCAGGCACTGTTCTGCGGCCATGCGACCATCAGCCACATCCGCGTTCACCCAGAGCAACCTTAGGGCAATGGTGCGTTCGGCTATGCTTGGCTATGCACGGACTAGCCAAAGGGGTCGTACGACACAGCCGTGCTTCTTGAGGCAGGTTTTCAAGTGTCCGATTCGGGTGTCGTCACGCTGTATTTTACCTTGTGCGTACCCGACGCGACGCGTGCCCGGATCTTGAACCCAACACCCGACGAGGCGGCGCCACCCCCCCCCCCCCCCCCCCCCCCCCCCCCCCACCTCCCGCGCAGGATTTGACATGGGCACCGGCGTTAAGAATGCCTCCGTCGACGTTCCATCCCTTGTTGTCCGTACGACCCAACGGCGGGAGTCCTTCCTGAAAGGTACATCGAGTCGGCAGGTGGCTGATATGCGTGCGTGGAGGATTTGAATCTCACATGCGTTGACCGCCCCGTGCCGCGTTTTTGCTGTTGCTTCTGCAGCCAAGGACAAGGCGGTGCTGTCGGATGTCTCTGGCGAATGATGGCCGCGTGACACTCAGACGGGGATCCCTTACCCTCCGAAGAAGACGCCGAGGTTTCCGCCCATCGCCGCGCTCCCATACATCATCGAGCACATCTGCTACGCTACCTTCATTTCCTGTGCCGGCTACATAGCCGAAAACCACATGTACACCAAGGAGACAGTCTTGACCGCTTTCCGAGAGTACACCTCCTCCCCCTTCCTCCCAACCCCACTGCGACCATCCTTGTGGGTTGTGCTGACGGTGCACCTCGTGATGTACATGAAGCTGGGGAACGTGAGAAACTACCTCGCTCGGCACTACTTCCTGGTTGAGGGCAAGGACGGCCAAGGAGGTAGGAAGAAGGGACCGCCATTGCCGAGCGGCGCGGACCGACTCGCGAAGGCCCTCGACCTTGCGGAGGCATGGCATCAAAGCGAGTTGGGAAGGTACTACCAAGCCGGCAAGTGCCCCCCCTCCTAACGTGATGTTCAAGGGCGAGGAGGAGGTCTGCGAGGTGACGCCGCACTAGGAAGCCGCAGTAGGTGAGTCGCGTTTGTTTCCGAACTTGTTCGATTACACAGCCACCGCCGCCGCGACAAGCAATCAACACGCATACTGACTTTCGCAGTTGCTATGTCAGACCCCCGCCCAATCCGTACGGTCGGCGGTAAACCTATCGTATCGACTGTTCAGCGCAACAAGGTCGTGTTGTTGCCGCTGGCGGGCACCGCTGCGTCGCCAAAGCTCCATGGCTTGGTGGGCGTGCTGACGCAACAACAGAAGAGGGCGGGCGGCATCATCAAGCACAACACCAACGCGGTCAAGAACCTGGCCGCCACGCAAGCCGTCCCCGGCGACAACATCGACGAGGGCAGTAGCCCGGAGCCCCCGGCCAAGAAGGCCAAGCAGCCCACCAAGCCGTTGTTGGAGGGCAGGCCCGGGGCCGGGGTGGTGCCGGGGCCAGGGCGGGCGGTGGGGCGCTCGGGCCGCGGGCCGGCCGCCGAGCCGCCGTAGCCATTGCCGCCACCCGCGAGCAGCAGGCCGGCCGCCGAGGCGGTCCCGGTCAAAACCGATGTAAATAATTTATTCCGCCCGCGCCCACTGCCGCGCGCCCGCTCACTGTGTGTGCCGCGCGCGCGCAATCGCGGATTCGGCCAGAGCGCAGCGAGATTGTCGGGCTTCTAGAGGCAGATGCAAAAAACAGTCATATTATTCGGATATATATAGAGTTGTGAAGATGATTGATATGCGCCCGATGCATCAGTTTATTAATACGAGTACATTTCACGGAATGACTGTAGGCAAGTGTCATACTACGGTTAAGGTTACACGATAAATACAGTACATGGTATCACAGTATAATCACGAAGTCGCGCGGGAGCCTAGTGCACCCTCTCGCATACTTCTGGATTTTGCTATGGCGCTTGGCGGCCCGTAATGCAGTCGTTGGATCCGAGCTTGAAACGCCGAGGATAGGGGCAATGGTGGTAACTATCGATAGCAACCGTGTTCCAGCGGATACCACCATACCCCAAAAGTCCAACA